>CAUYRH010158087.1:0-11210 GCA_963574655.1 Perodicticus potto | reverse complement strand
ATGAAAATACATCCTGCATATCAGATATTTACATTACGATTCATAACAGTAGCAAAATTACAGTTATGAAGTAGCAACAAAAATAATTTTATGGTTGGGGGTCACCACAACATGAGGAAGTGAATTAAAGGGTCCCGGCATTAGGAGGCATTAGGAAGGTTGAGAACCACTGTCTTAGAAGTTACTGCCATCTTAACGATATTAAGTATTCCAATCCATTAACACAGAATGCCTCCCCATTTACTTGGGTCTTCTTTGATTTATTCCAGCAATGTCTTGTCATTTTCAGAGCACACACCTTGCACATCTGTTGTTAAATTAATTCCTCAGTATTTCTTTTCAATGCTATTGTAAAAGAATCATTTTCTTAATCTTATTTTCAGGGTGTTAGTGTATTTTCATTGCTCACATATAGAAATACAACTGATTGTTGCACCTTGATCTTGGATCCTGCAGCTTTGCTGAGCTCATTTATTGCACATTCAAATAGAGATGAGGTGGGTATATAAGAATCTGCTATTTATGAATAAAGATGGTTTTGCTTATTCCTTTCCAATCTGGATGCTTTTTCTTTCTTTTCCTTGACTGATTGCCATGAATGGAACTTTGAGTATGATGTTGAATGAGAAGCATCAAAAGAAGACATCATTTTCTTGTTCCTGATCCTAGAGGGAAATCACCTGGCCTTTCACCATTAAGTATGATGTTAGCTCTGGGTTTTTCATGGATGCCCTTTATCAGGTTAAGGAAGCTGCCTTCTGTTTCTAGTTTGTTGAATTTATTTTCATGAAAGGGTGTTGGGCTTGGTCAAATACTCCTTTTCTCTGTGTGATTAACATGATCATGAGTTCTCCCCTCCCCACCATATTCAGTTAATAAGATGTGTTACATAAATTGATTTTCACATGTTGATCCAACCTTACATTTGTGGGATAAATCCCACTTGGTCATGGCATATAACAAGAGGTCAATAAACATTTTGTTGAAAGAATAGGAGTGAATCAGGCAAGCTTCATGGTGGCAATGTATGTGTGAAGGAAATCTGTATCATGATGAGAAGCCAAGGCATTGGGGAGGGCAATCAGTTTACTAAGGCTGGAGACTAAGGTGCTGGTGGAGCAGTGGTGGTTGATGTGACTGAGTAAGAGGCAGGCAGGAGTCAAGACATGCAGGTTCTGTTACGCTATGCTCAGGTTTTAGAATACCCTGTAGGCTAAAGTGAACCCACTATGGTCTTTCAGTTCAGGAGTGACATGACCTAATTTGCTTCTGGAAAGATCATGCTGGCATCTGTGTGGAGAATAGAGCAGAAAGAACCGATATTGAAGTCAGAAAGTTGCTGCAGTATACCACTCAGCAAACGATAGATATCTCAACTAAGACAATGGCACTGGCAAATAAGACAAGGGGACAGATGCAATAAAAGGTTTAGGTAGTAAGATGGCACTTAGTATGTATTTCTCATAATGGTGAGCCTAGCTGGAGACATGATAATACATTTTCTCATTCCTTCAGCCAGTATTTATTGAGTGCTACTATATGCTGGGCCCTGTGTTAGGCATTGAGGAAATATCGATGGTCAATACAGGTCAGGTCCCTGCATGCAGTGTGGTGGAAGATACAGACAAGGAACCACACAGTTACAACACTACACTGTGATAAGTGCTATGACAGGTGACATTCAAGGTGCTTGCTACAGTTTGTCTTGTTTGACTTCTCCAGTTCTCATGTTGAAATCTGATTCTCAGTGTTGGAGGCAGAGCCTATTGGGAGGCGTCTGGGTCATGGGGGTGGATCCCTCATGAATGGCTTGGTGCCTTCCTCATGGTGATGAGCGAGTTCTCACTCTATTAGTTCCAGGGAAAGCTGGTTGCTAAAAAGAGTGTGGCATCCACCCATCCCCCTTGCTTCCTCTCTCGTCCAACATGTGATATCTGCACATGTCAGCTCCCCTTCACCTTCCATCATGACTGGAAGCACTCTTAGGCCCTCATCAGTAGCCAAGCAGATGCCAGCACCATGTCTCCTGTACAGCCTGCAAAACCCAGCCTAATGGGTTCCTTTCTCACAACACAAATGGACCAAGACAGTGCTGTAGGGACACGTAGGAGGAGTAACTTACACAGACTTTCAGGGCTGGGAACATGTTCCTGGAGAAACAGTGTATAAGGTGAAACTTGAAGAATGAGTAGAAGTTAGGCTGGTGCAAAAGTAGGGTGTTTATTGGCACAGGAGGAAGTGTTGGGGTGGGGAGGTGAGACATAGGGCTCTGGCTATGTATCCCCACAGCATAGCTCTTGAGGCCAGAGATGTAGTTCAGACCATGCAGGGAGAGTACATAGAGAGAGCATGTGAGGGGACTAAGGACAACTTCTTCTTTTAAGGGGCAGGAAAAGAAAGAACATTTTTGCAAAGACTGGAGGAGTGTCTGCATAGGAAAAAAAAAAAAAAAGACGGGGTGGGAGAGAACTGGGAGAGAATCAAACCAGAAGGAGAAGAGAGAAAATGTTCAGAAGGATGCCAGCAGGAGAACTGAGCAAGAAGCAACAAAGTCAGAAACACTTGCTGAGTACCAGAATGGTGAGCATTAAAATGTATTCACTGAATTAGGCAATGTGCATGTTGCTGGGGGCCTTGGCAAGAGCAATATCAGTTGAGGGCTTGGAAGCAGAAACCAGACCTCGTACTAGGTGCCCATGGGTGATTCTGAGACATATCTTCCCAACATCAGGCAGCATGATAAACGTGCACATTGGAGTCCACTGGTGAGCACACCATGCTCTACCAACGTTTCCCATATGCTTAGTGGATTTTCATATAGAAAACTTCTCTAAAGGTAAAGATAAGGATAGGTCTGATGGCAACAAATTCCCTTACTTTTCCTTTACCTGAGAATGTCTTGATTTCCCTTGCATTCCTGAGAGATAATTTCACTCTGTAGAGAAGATTCTGTTACTTTTCTTTTACCACTTAAGAGGTGCTGTGCCACTTCCTCTGGCCCCCATGGTTTCTAAAGAGAAATAAATACACTGTCGTTCTAATTGCTTTTCTCAAATAGGTAGGGTAGATTTTCTCTCTCCCTGCTTTTAAAAGTTTTTTTTTTTCCCCTAAGTCTCTCTCTCTCTCTCTTTTTTTGAGACAGAGGCTTACTTTGTCACCCTCAGTAGAGTGCTGTGGCATCGTAGCTCACAGCAGGAGGTGTCCACCACAAAGCCTGGCTATTTTGTAGAGATGGGGTCTCACTCTAGCTCAAGCTGGTCTCAAACTCCTGAGCTCAGGCAATCCACCCGCCTCGGCCTCCCAGAGTGCTAGGATTACAGGTGTGAGCCATCATGCCTGGCCAATTTTTTCTAGGTCTTTAGTTTGCAGAAGTTTGGCTGAGATGTATCTGGGTGTAAATTTCTTTAAGATTATTCTGTTTGGGGGTTCACTCAGCTTCTTAAATCTGTCTCTTGCTACATTTTAAACATTTTTGGCCATTATTTCTTTCAGTATTTTTTCAGCCCCAACCCCTTTTTGCCTTTCTTTCTGGCACTCTGGTGACACAAGGTTTAGTTCTTTTTGTCTTATCTCCACAGGTCCCCAAGGCTCTCTGTTCAGTTTTTCCCCCACTCATGTGGGTTTGGGTCACATGCTCTGACTAGTGGTTTTAATGTCAGTTCCGTTTTCAAGGCCTTTGCAACGGTATTTGGTCCTGTTAAGCATGATCAGTATTATGGAGCTGGTGAGGTCTTACACCCCTTAGGTCAATTCTAAAAGTCCTTTGTATGGTGTGCAGGATGACATCCATGCACATGCAGCTTGGGGGTGAGCCCAAAAGGTCATACACAGATTCATGGGGCTACTTTCCCAAGCACCTCCCTCTCTGCAAGTTCCCCAGCACGTTCTGGATCCCTGAGTTTACTCTCTTCAAACTTCCCACCAGAATGCTGTTGCTTCAGTTACTCTTGCCTGCCACGTGCTTTCTGTCCCTTTGCCTTCTTCTGGTGTCATATGCAGTAGGAAAATCGAGAGGGAAAAAAGAAAGAATGGGCACTTGCCTCCACCTGCTTGGGACCACAGCTCCTACAATCAGAGAGGAAAGTTACCTTCCTTCAGAGTTTTAAGCACCCGAAGGCACTGCCAGCTGCCACTGTCACTCCTTCTGTCACCACCACTGCTACCACAGGATTGCTGGTGGGCTGGAACATGAGAGTACAGAGAAAAGAAGAAAGAAGGGGATTTCACCTTCACCATCTCTGAGAGTTAATATTCCGTTTTTCCCACTTCTCAGGTCAGGACTAGAATGCTCTCTGTCCAAACCATTGCCCACTTCTAATTTTCAGGCTACATTGAGCCAAGGATACCGAAGGGTGGGGGGAATGGCTAATTCCACTGCTATTTCAGTGGTGCTTCAAATTGTGGCCTTCTTCCCCAGTCTGTCTGCTTCTATTTACTGTTCAGAGTTCTTGTATAGCTGCCTCATGCACTGTGTCCATGTTTTATAGCTGCCTTCAGCAGTGTGTGCTGCATCTCACCCAGGACCACAAATGTCCCACAGATGTTTCTTTCTATTTCTATATTTAAATGGAACAAGTTTGTTGCTTTGTAAGCAATTGACATGTGTGCACTTATATGCCTAAAGAATTCTTTAATTTTTCTTGAAGTGCCATAACACGGCTAGAATATATCTCAATATTGATTGCCCCACAACGATTTTTCCTAGTAGAGACTATGTTCTCCAGAGGAGAGATACAACTCTTCCTTTATTTCTGGAAACTTTTCCCATACTGCATGTATGGGTATTTTTCTATTCTGTTATTAGGCTCCTTACTTAAGGCATATAAATTATCTTAATGTTGGATCAGCATTAGTGCGATCATCTAAAGTCCTTCCTCCATGCTTTTGTTTCAATTTGTATGCATGTCTCTCCTGTGCCTTGCTCTTCTGAATTTACTTGTTTGATCCACCATGTGGTTCTTTGGGTTCTCGGGGTTTTTTCCTTAATCTCTGTAATCTCCTTTTCCATCATATTCGGTTGTCAATCATCTTTTCCTTGAATCATTGTTGTATTGGAATCATATTCTTAATTTTATTACGGTTTGGAGAACTCATGGAGTTAGTTGCACCCATTCCTTGTCTTATTCATTCTTCCACTGTGTGATGGTCACCTGCACAAACTAAAAATAAAATGCTAAGCTTCCCCATCGAGTGAATAGGCCTTCTCTTGGCCAGGAGCACCTCAGGAAAACTATAAAATCTGAGTTCCCAGCCATGACGTGAAGGGGGGGACGTCCAGACACGCCTCATTATACCGCCTCCCTTTTGGAGTTGAGACACAATAACTGACCCACATTAACATTAAAATAGAGAACATAGTACTGACACGACAGTCTCTTTGTGACAATAAGACACCAAAGTATAAACAGGACTTAAGGCCATGCAAGGCAAGGGTTAAGTCAGGCTTGGCCTACAGGCCATCAGTCCTGGTAAGCAGGTCTTTGTAACTCAGTATGTGGCAGCTTACTTTCCAACCTGACTCCACCAGGTTATCACATAACAGATAACAAATCCCATTTATCTTAAACATTCCTTTCTGATGACTCCAAATTTTTAGACAAAGTTTAACTCCTTCAGCCAATTGCCAACAAAAGAACCCCTCAACTCGCCTATGACTTGTAAGCCCCTACCTTGAGATGGCCTGCTTTTTCTGGCCAAACCCATGTATACTTCCCATGTATTGATTTATGATTTTACCTGCAATTCCTTTCTCCCTGAAATGTATAAAAACAAACTGTAACCCCACCACCTTGGGCACACTGTCTCAGGACCTCTTGAGACTGTGTTTCCCTGGCTGTGGATATTCATAACAAACCTCTTTAAAATATTTTAGAGTTTGACTTTTCTGTTAACATCTGTTTATTGTTTGTTTGTTTGTTTGTTTTTTCTGTACTGTGATGGTCTTTCTTTTCTTCCTCTTTCCTTTGTTCATTCCTTCCTCCTTCTTATTCTTCTCTGCTCCTCATTCTGGAAATGCCTTATTTGGGTTTTAAGGGTCATTTTTGCCCCTGGGATATATTCTAACTAACTTGGAGTGAGTTAGTTTTAGATAAATTTAAGATTTCCATTGGATGTGAATCCACACTAAGGGATCTGAAATTATCATGGTCCTCATAATTTTTATCATGAACACTTCATTTTATTGAGTCTTAATTAATCATCTCTAATTTCACCCCAAACAACACAAAGTCCTTGTCTTACAAGTCAATGTTGTCCAATATTTAGTTATAACTTGGTCCATTATGCTGTTTTATGTAGTCTATTCTTTTTGTCCTAGACTGATACCCATGTTTACTAGCGCCTTTGTTCACCATTCCTCCATTGCATCTTATCTCTTCTTTGTTCAATTTACTTTTAATGGAAGAAACTCTTTGAGTTGTTCTTTCGGTGATGGTTGGTGAGTGGTCAATCCTTTCAATCCTTGTTCAAGAATATCTTTACTTCACTCTGATTCTTGAATTATAGCATAGATGGTTATGACATTCCTGGTTACCCACCTTCTGGCCAATGCATTAGTGATATGATTCCATTTTTATTGAGGCTGGTGAGAAATCTGCTGTCGGTTTCATATCCCTTTGATAGTACCATGTCTTTTCTTTCTATTTGCTTTTAAGATCCTTCCCTTGTGAGGGGGAAGATGGCCAATTAGTAGCAATGCTTGGCAGAGGCTCCTGACCAGAGGGAGAAAAAATTGGATAGAATCAGACTCTATGAAACCAAAAGTGGGGAGCTCAGCCAAGAAAGAAGTTTGGCAAGCTGTGACTCCATGCAAGAGCATTCACAAAAACAAATTACAGGTATAAAGCCTATAGCCTCAAGGACGGGAGACCCCTCCTCCAAGTGGGAGGCTCACTGTAGTCTCTCTGCAAGTAAGCAGGGGACAAAATACCTCTCATTTTGCCTCACTTGGAGAGAGCCACTAAACACTGGGTCTCCTTCTCCAGGGAGGTCCCACTTGTGAAACTAGACACCACCCCACCCAGCATAAAATTGAAGATATATTTTCCCCACAATTCCAAACTCCCAGTCCACCCTTATCCCCTCACGTGGTGGTCTGAAGTTCTACCCCCAGTAGAGCCCACAGTGTTTGGTGTTTTACTGGGAGACTTGGGCATAGTGTTGATTGCTGAACATCAACACAGAATCTGTGACTTGTGGGGAAAAAAGTGGGCCTGGGAAGAAAGGGACATATGGAGGGAGGAGTAGTAGTCCCCTGGTTATGACTTTGCCTGGCCAGCAGTGGTGTTGCCCTCCTGGTCTGGGAGGAGGGGGTGCATAACCCCTGGCTCTGACAGTGCCCGCAAGCAGGGGAGTGGTCCAAGGGTGTGGACTGAGCTTGGTGGGTGGGGGTGAGCAGAGGCCCTGGTTGTGGACTGAGCCCAGTGGGCAGGGACCTGGTCCCCCGGCTCCAACTGAGCTGGCAAGCAGAGACATGGATGCCAGTGTCGACTGAGTCCGGTGGTTGGGGGTGTGGACCCCCGGCTCCGACTGAGCTGTCGAGCAGAGACCTGGATGCCCTGTGCGAACTGAGCCTGGTGGGCAGGGTCCGAGACTCTTGGCTTTGACTGTGCCTGGGGGCTGGAGGGCTGATGTCCAGTTGGCACCTTGACGGGGAATTGGAGGCTCACCAGAGGGATTTGGGTGCCATACCCTGGGGGTTGCAGGACAGAACTGACTGTGGATTTCTATCCGCCATTGGAGACCCTTGGATTCCTCTGAGTTTAGCAGGGTTTGTACTGCCCTAGACCATTTAATTGGAACTCGAGTCTTTGGCTGTCCACCTAGGGACACTCTAACATTGACCTTCCCTTCACCCTGAGTCTTATTTTATCCTTTGAGGTAAGGTGTGTCTCTTGTAGGCAGCAGATACCAGGCCTGAGTTTTTGTACCCTGTCAGCCAACCTGTGCCTCTTTAGAGAACAATTTAAGTCATTTACATTAATTGTGAGAATTGATAGGGTATTGTAGTGTTTTCACAGTCTTCGAAGTTCTGTAGCAGAGAAGAACTGAATGGTGGGGGTGGGGCACCACAGCTGTCTGTATCTTTCCTCAGCTGACTTAAACCTAGTACTGTGACTTCCTAGGATAGAGTAACTTTGACTGATCACATTAATGGAATAAGAAGCAAATACCATATGGTCATCTTAATAGATGTAGAGAAAACATTTGATAAATTTTAACATTCTTTCAAGAAAAAATTCTCTCAACAAGTTAGGAATAGAAGGAATGTACCACAACACAACAAAGGCTATATATGACAAGCCCACAGCCAACAGCATCCTCGTCCATGAAAAGTTGAAACCTTTTCCTCTATGATCAGGAATAAGAAAAAGATGCTCACTAACACTTT
The DNA here is from genome assembly GCA_963574655.1 of Perodicticus potto. Taxonomy (NCBI): domain Eukaryota; kingdom Metazoa; phylum Chordata; class Mammalia; order Primates; family Lorisidae; genus Perodicticus; species Perodicticus potto. The sequence continues at coordinate 2,821 of CAUYRH010158087.1, read as the reverse complement.
AACTCAACATCATACATTAAGTCCTAGCCAAAGCTGCTAGATAAGAGAAAATAAAGGCCTCAAAAATGGAAGGGAAGAATTTAAATGGTGCCTGATTACAGATAATATGATCTTCTATACAAAAAACCCTAATGATTCCACTACAAAAGTTTAAGAATAAACGAATTCAGTAATTTTGCAGGTTATAAAATCAACACACAAAAGTCAGTTGTTTCTATATGTTGACAAGAAACTATATAAAAAAGAAATCAAAATAATCCCATGAACAAAAGCTACAAGAAAAGTAAAATACTTTAGAAAAATTTAACCAAGGAAATGAAAGACCTACACCCAAAGGACTATTAAACATCAATGAAAAAAATTAAAGACAAATAAATGTAAATATATCTTATATTCACAAATTGGTAGAATAAATATTGTTACAATGCCCATATTCTCCAAAGAGATCTACAGATTCAGTAAAATCTCTTATCAAAATTCCAATAACAGAAATAGAAAAACAAATCATAAAATTTGTATGGAACAACAGAAATTCCTGAATAGCCAAAGCCATACTGAATAAAAAGAACTAAGCCAATGACATCACACTACCAGATTTCAAAATACACTAAAAAGCTATAGTAACCAAACCCAGCATGCTACTGGCATAAAAACAGACACATAGACCAATAGAACAGAATAGAGACCCCAGAAATAAAGCCATGCATTCAAAGTTAATTAACTTTTTTTTTTGAGGCAGAGTATTGCTATGTCACCCTCAAGTAGAATGCTATGGCATTACAGCTCACAACAACCTCAAGCTCTTGGACTTAAGCAATTCTCTTGCCTCAGCCTCCCAAGTATCTAGGACTACAAGCGCCCACCACAATGCCTGGCTATTTTTTGGTTGTAGTTGACCCAGGCTGGATTCAAACCTGCCAGCTCAGGTGTATGTGGCTGGTGCCCGAGCCACTGAGCTACAGACACTGAGCCCAAAGTTAATTAACTTTTAACAAAGGTGCCATGAGTACACTTTGCAAAAAGGATAATCTCTTCAATAAATGGTGTTGGGAAAGCTGGATATTCAGATGCAGAAGAATAAAATAAGACCCTTCTCTCACACCATACACAAAAATCAATCCTAAATGGATTAAAGACTTAAATGCAAGACTTGAAACTGCAAATCTAATAGAAAAAACATAGGGAATGAGCTCCATGACATTAGTCTGAGCAATGACTTTTAGATATCAACTCAAAAAAGTATAGGCAGCAGAAGGAAAGATAGACAAATGGGATTGTATCAAACTAAAAAGCTTCTTTAAAGCAAAGGAAATAATCACAGAGTAAATAGACAAGCCACAGAAGGGGAGAAAATAATATGTACAGTCTATACATAGGATAGAGTTTTTTCCTATTTTTTAAAATGTATTTTAGATTATTATGAGAGTACAAATGATTAGGTTACAATATTTGCATTTGTTAGGTAAGGTTCCTGTTGTAGTTGTGCCCCTCACCCAGGAGGTGTGCCATATACCCTTACATCATGCCTATTAAGTGAGAACACTCCAATCCTCCTCCCTCCTCCCCTCTCCCCCAACTTCCCCCTTCCCCTAACCTGAATTGAATTGAGTTTTTCTCTTGTGTGGGTCTATATTAGTTTGAATACACTGGATACTTGCTTTTCTATTCCAATCACACTTTACTAAGAAGATAATTCTTCAACTCCATCCAGGTAATATAAAATATGTAAAGTCTCCATTTTTTAATAGCTGAATAGTATTCCATTGTATACATATACCACTGTTTATTAATCCATTCATGGGTTGATGGGCACTTGGGTTGATTCCACATCTTGGTGATTATAAATTGAGCTGCAATAAACCATCTAATACTAATGTCCTTGTGATAAATTGATATGTTTCTTCCGGGTTGATACCTAGTAATGAGATTGTGGGATCAAATGGAAGGTCTATTTTAGTTTGAAGATACTCCATACTTCTCTCCAAAGAGACTGTTTGCAATCCCACCAACAGTGTAAAAATGTTTCCTTCTCTCCACATCCACGCCCGCATCTGCAGCATTGGGACTTTGTGAGGTGGGCTATTCTCACTGGAATTATGTGATATCTCAGGGTGGTTTTGATTTGCATTACTTTAATGATTAGGGATGGTAAGCATTTTTTCATGTATTTGTTGGCAATTTGTCTGTCTTCAGAGAAGTTTCTGTTCATGTCTCTTTCCCAGTGGCAGATGAGATGGTTTGCTGTTTTGTTGTTTAATTTGAGTTCTCTGTAGATTCTAGTTATCAACCCTTTGTCAGATTCAAAACACACAAATATCTTTTCTCCTTCTGAACGTTATCTATTAACTTTAATTGTTGTATCCTTAGCTGTGCAGAAGACTTTTAGCTTCAGTAAGTCCCATTTATCTATTTTTGTTGTTGCAATTGCTTATGTAGTCTTCTGCATAAAATATTTCCCAGGCCAATATCATACAGAGATTTTGTCATGCTTTCTTCTAGGATTTTTAATATTTTGTATCTTATATTTAAATCTTTTGTCCATCTTAAGTCAATTTTTGTAAGTGGTGAAATGTGTGGGTCCAGTTTCAGTCTTTCACATGTGATTATCAAGTTCTCCCAGCACCGTTTACTGAACAGGGATTCTTTTCCCCAGTGTAAGCTTTTGTTTGATTTATTGAAGATTTTGTTTTGATAAGAGGCTCATTTCATTTCCGGGGTTTCTATTCTGTTCCAGAGATTTTTGTCTCTATTTTTGCCAGTATGATGCAGTTTTAATCACTGTAGACCGGTCTGGTAGAGTGATGCCTACAGATTTGTTTTT
>CAUYRH010158081.1:0-11376 GCA_963574655.1 Perodicticus potto | reverse complement strand
TCCAATTCCTGGGCTCAAGTGAGTCTCCTGCCTCCACCTCCCAAGTAGCTGGGACTACAGGCGCCCGCCACAACGCCCGGCCATTTTTTGGTTGCAGCCATCATTGTTATTTGGCGGCCCGGGCTGGATTCGAACCTGCCAGCTCAGGTGTACGTGGCTGGTGCCTTAGCCACTTGAGCCACAGACGCCGAGCCGGGAAATTTGATTTTTAAAACAATAAGCTCACACTCTATTTGTTATTTGTAACTTGGTTTTTAAACTTAATTAGCATAAATTTTAAGTCTGTATCAGCAAATGTATTTATTCAACTTGTATTGACCTTGTGTAGGTAATCTCACTCTGTTGCTAGGCTAGAGTGCTGTGGCATCATTGTAGTTCATAACAATCTCAGACTCCTGGGTTTAGGTGATATTCCTGCCTTAACCTCTCCAGTAGCTGGGACTATGGATGCCTGCCACCATGCCCAGCTAGTTTTTCAATTTTTAGTAGAGACAGGGGTCTCTTTCTTGCTCTGAGCTCAAGTGATCCTCCTGCCTCAGCCTCCCAGAGTGCTAGGATTACTGGTGTGAGCCACCACACATGGCCTTTCTGTAACCATCTGATAAGATCCACTGTTAGCTTTTATTCCTGTTTTCTTCTGCGAGCTTTTATTCCTGTTTTCTTCTGTTCTGGTGTGGCCCAGAGTGTCTTGCTGGCAGTGGAGTCCAGTGAGTGTGGTTGGTGTTTGAGGGTAGGGTCCTGCAAGGATCCGCAGGAGGCCATGGTTGTTGCCCTGCGTGGACACGTTCTTTACCACCTTCACCTGTGGTTCTTACAGAAGATGATTGCTCCCTTCAGAGGTAGGAGGTGGTCTGGGGCTTGGTATCTCCCCAAGCTCATTTGGCAACTTGTTTACAGCAGGTATCAAAGAGCCATGAGTTTTGAATGGAGTTTTGTTTCTGCATGTGTCCTAACAGTAACAGGTCTTTGTCAGCAGTAGCTTTGAGCAATGTCCACTGTCTGTGTGGCCATTTCCGAGCTTTTGCATGGCTCTGGACTCTGTAGACAGGTCCCAGGATTGTCCTCCCTTAGTGGTCTTGCAGGTTGAGGAGTGTCAACAAGATCTTTTGAAATTTTGTGCCTCCTCTTAGAATAAAGATTTTCTTTCTAAACTTAAACTGTCAAGTGACTTCTGTGGCTGTTGTGGTGGAATTTAAAGACTGTCCTCAGAAGGAGAATTGTGTTCAGAGAGGCAAGGCGCAAGGTGAGATGCTCTGGTTTCTCACCTTTTCCTTTGTGCACAGCCTGGTACATCTTGCGTGGTCCACGCTGGTCCCATACCTGGCAGCGGGCACATCACTGGTGCCTAGTCTTTGCCTGTGGCAACACCCGTGTGGCTGAGCCCAGACTGAGGTCTGCGCCAGCCTTTGTCTCCCTCTGCGTTCTTCTGTCTTTGATAATCAACCTGCTCTCGTTTTCCCCTGATGTTCTTGGTAGGAAAAAACACCCCAGAACGCTCGGGGTTACCGAAGGGCTGTCTTCTGTACAAAACCCTCCAGGTGCAGATGTTGGACCTGCTGGACATCGAAGGCCTCTACCCTCTGTACAACCGAGTCGAGCGGTACCTGGAAGAGTTTCCAGAGGCGAGGTGAGGCCGGGCAGTCCCCCTCCTGGGCAGCGCTGAGGGGAGTCCATGGGTGTGGACAGGATCAGAACGAACCTCCCAGGTCTTGGCTTCCCAGGATGACAATGGAGGCCACCGCCCCTTGCCCTTAGGTGCCAAGATCTGGCTTGGGAATTCAGTGCCTTGTGAGGGAGGACCAGGGTCTATGTGACATAAATACTTACTGTTTTCTAGAAAAGAAAGTTCCTCTGTGAACCTGGCGATTCCAACATCCTGAGTCAGGGCTGAGCCTGTAGAGGGCAGTGTGGCTCCATCAGCAGGGTGGCTGCTCCTGCAGCTGCTGAGCTTCTGCATCAGTGGAGTCTCAGACCCTGGACTCCTGCTGGAGGTGGCTGCAGTTCACACCTGCAGTATCTGGGGGGGCCTGATCCTGTCCCTTCCTCACAAAGCCTTCACTTCTATCTCTGACCCAGGACGCCACTTGTGAGGAACAGGAGAGGTCTTAGCTTCAGGGCTCACTGGTGCTGGTCTTGCCAGCTTCTGCTTAAAACCTTGAGGCTTCAGAGCCAAGGTTAATACCAGGAAATGATAGATCTGTTAGGTGTTTTTTTTAAAAAAAACATTTTTTTGTTAAATAGTGCTATAGGATAGTAGACCATGTAAACAGACCAGGTAACTCTGTCATCCTGTTTTTATTGTTTTATTTTTCAGAAAAACATTAAAAATAGACGGGCCTTATGATGAAGCATTTTACCAGAAGCTGCTTGATCTTTCCACTGAGGATGACGGGACAGTGGCCTTTGCATTAACAAAGGTGGGAAGATTCATCCAGAAACACGTTATGTGCTTCTTCGGCTCTTAGCGCTAACTTGGGTTTTTTCCATTAGCAACTACTGAGAGTTAAAGCAAAAAAGTTGAGGATCTAAAAATGAAAGTAGCTAATATTTCCCCCAGATAGACTAGGACAGGGGATGGTACATTTAGCTGGGAACAACCCTCATCTTTCAATGGGTGACCTACGAGAAGTTGGACAGATTGTGGCACATCCACCCCACAGAACTCTGCTCAGCAACAAAGAGGAACAAACTACCAACACACACCAGCCTGGATGGATCACCAGGGGACTTTGCTAAATGACAAAAGCCAATCCCCAAAGGTTACGCACTGTGATTCTATTTATATAATGTTGTTGAAATGATGAAGATTAGTGGTTGCCGTGTGTTGGGGAGGAGAGGAGAGGCAGGTGAGTGTAGTTATGATAGGTCAAAGTGAGGGATCCCTATGGTGATTGTACTGTTTTGTATCTAGATCAGGTGTCCTTAAACTTTTTAAACAGGGGGCCAAATCACTGTCCCTCAGATCATTGGAGGGCTGGACTTTAGTTTAAAAAAAAAACCCATGGTTCGGCGCCTGTGGCTCAACGGGCTAAGGCGCCAGCCATGTACACCTGACCTGGCAGGTTCGAATCCAGCCCGGGCCCGCCAAACAACAATGACGGCTGCAACCAAAAAATGTCCAGGCGTTGTGGTGGGCGCCTGTAGTTCCAGCTACTTTGGAGGCGGAGGCAGGAGACTCGCTTGAGCCCAGGAATTGGAGGTTGCTGTGAGTTGTAATGCCACAGCACTCTATCCAGGGTGACAGCTTGAGGCTCTGTCTCAAAAAAAAAAAACAAAACTATGAACAAATTCCTATGCACACTGCACATATCTTATTTTGAAGTAAAAAACAAAACGGGAACAAATACAATTCACACCAACTCATGTGGCCCGCGGACTGTAGTTTGAGGACCCCTGAGGTGGTGGACCTACGTATGATCACACACACATGTAAAAACTGGGCAATTGTAATTAAGAGCATGGATTGTATCAGTGTCACTGATCTAGCCATGATATTGTAGCGTAGTTTTGCAATGTGTTACCTACCATTGAGGGTAGGAAACCACGTACACAGGGCTTGAGGTCTTTTTGTGTTGGAATAAAAAGAAGCATCTGTTCTTTTTCTCTTTTAGGAAGTTAGGTTCTGGTAGTTGAATCTAAAGACGGTAATTACAAAGATGAAGCTGGGGAAGGGTTGAGAATGTTCCTACACAAAAGTTCTTTCACTCACACTGTTTATCTGGTTGAACTTTGTACTTCTGAAGAGAGGAGGGGCTACTGTCTTCATTTTAGCACTCAGAAGCTGGCAGCCCACGGTAACTCTTGCTTCCGTCTGTTGTGTGGTATTCTGTAGCAAGGTCAGCAGACTCTGTGAAGGGCCAGAGAGTCAGGCGTTGTGTGCCATCTGGTCCCTGTTGCAGCTACTCAAGTCTTTGTAGCTCAGAAGCAACCACAGATAAAGTGAAACAAGCAGGGCTATGTCCTAGGAAAGCTTTATGTACACAAACAAGTGGTGATGAGCTGGATTTGGCCCCTGGCCCATTTTGCTGACTGTTGTTTACTTTTGCATGGTTTTTAAAAAATTCTATTCTTGGCTCTACCGGTTTGGAAATTATACCTCCTATTTCTAATTTTAGTGGTTTCTTAGCCAATTTGACCCTCCATACATGGGTCATTACTAAAGTTTTAAGATACACAAAAATAAAGACATATTCATAACTTTACATCCATGTAAAATCTACGTGGATGGAAACAAATGAAACCCTCCTGGCAACACCAATAAGCCAAGCGAGTTGACACTTTCACAGATGAACCAGAAAGGATGCTGTTAACTGTGCGTCTTGGAAGTGATATAATGGACCATAGCACAGTCCATCTCAAAACTTTCGTTCAAAACATTCATAGTGACCCATGTATTTAAAACCTAAAGTTACTTAATTAGTTAACACCCCTATGTCCCTATACAATATAAGGTCTTGGGACACTTAATTACAGTTGTCTCTCCCAGTTTACATGCAGTTATTGTGTAGTATTCTTTTGGTCTTACTATTTTTTTAAAGTCTCAATTTAGAGTATTTTATAAAGATGGTTGTTTAGATTTATCCATGAGTTTACCCATATCATTGTCTGACATTCTTACATCTCAGATCTTTCTATTTCTTTTTTCTCTAATCACTTTATTGAGATATAATGTACACACCATATGATTAACTCAAAGTGTGTGGTGCAATGGTTTTTACTGTACTGACAGATTAGTGTAGTCATCACCACAGGAGATTTCCATAACTTCAGTAAAAACCCATACCCTTTCTCTGTCGTCCCATTGTCACCCCATTCCCCCAGCCCTAAGTTATCACTTTTTCTCTTTATAGACTTGTCTATTCCAGATATTGAATGTAAATGGAGTCATTTAATGTGTGGTCCTTGGAGTTGGCTTCTTTGACTTAGTACAATGTTTTTGCGGTTCATCCACAATGCAGCATGTACTTCATCCCTTTTGCTTCCGTCTTGCTTCCTTAGTACTCCCTTGTGTGGACATACCACCTATCACCCACTGTGTGGACATATCCATTCATCAGTTACGGACATTTTGTTGGTTCTACTTTTTGGCTACTCTGATCAATGGACATATATTTTCACTTTTCTGGGTTATATATCTGGGAGTTGGAATTGTTGAGTCCAATGGCAACTTAATTTTAATTTTGGAGGACCTACCAGGCTGTTTTCCAAAACCGTTGTATTTTTACCTTCCCACTATCAGTGTATGAAGGTTCCTATTTTTCCACATCCTCACCAGCACTTAATTTATACCTTCCCTTTTGGTTTTTGCTTTCCTAGAGGGTGCACTGTAGTATATTGTTGTGGTTTTAGTTTGCATGTCTCTGAAAACTAAACATCTTTTTGTGTGTTTGTTGCCCATTTATATAACTACTTTGGAGAAACGTCTGTTCAGATCCTGTGTCTACTTATTTTGTTTTTCTCTATGTCATTTCTTTCTTTCTTTCTTTCTTTTTTTTTTTTTTTTTACATATACACGTGTTTATTAGGTTTCCACTTTTTCCTTCACAGAATTAAAAAGGCTTAAAATTTAATAACAATAAGTGTTTAAGATAAGGACTAGAAACAAAAACCTTGAAAAGAATGAACAAAGATAAATACATTCAGAAAAGAAATCAGATGATTACTGCATCGAAATATTAAGCAATAATAATGCAAAGAAAGTAACGTTCACATTGTCAAATAAGAGTATGTCTCTTATAAAATGCTTTAACTCTGAGGCTCAGTATGGAGTCATCAGTTAAGATCCTGTTCAGATCCTGTGTCTACTTTTTAATTGTTATTTGTCTTCTTCTTGAGCTACAGATTCTTTGTTTATTCTGGGTATTAGCAAATACATGATTGGCAAATATTTTCTCCCATTCTGTCAGTGTCTTTTCATGTTCTTGGTAATGTATTTGATGCACATTTTTAATTTTGATGAAGTCCAGTTTATTTATTTTTTCCCTAAGTTCATATTTTTGGTGTCATTCCTAAGAACTCATTGCTACTAAATCTTAAGTTCATGAAGATTTTCCCCTGTTTCCTTCCAAGAGTTTTTATAGTGTTAGCTTGTATATTTAGGTCATAGATCTGGTTTGAGTTAATTTTTGTATATTATTCAAGGTAGGGGTCCATTGTCATTTTTTTGTGTATAGATATCCAGTTGTTCTAGCACCTTTTTTTTGAGACAGAATTTCACTGTGTTGCCCTTGGTAGAGTGCTGTGGTGTCACAGGATACAGCAACCTTCAACTCTTGGGCTTAAGCGATTCTCTCGCCTCAGCCTCCCGAGTAGCTGGGACTACAGGCGCCCACCACAACGCCCAGCTACTTTTTGTTGCAGTTGTTGTTGTTTAGCTGGCCTGGGCCGGGTTTGAACCTGCCACCCTCAGTGTATGTGGTTGGCACTGTGACCACTGTGCTATGGGTGCCGAGCTGGTTGAAGAGATTGTTCTTTCCCATCTAATGGTGTTAATGTCCTTGTTGAAAAGCAGTTAACGGGAGATGCCTATGGCTCAGTGGGTAGGGCACCGGCCCCATATACCAAGGGTGGCAGGTTTGAACCCAGCTCTGGCCAACTGCAACAAAAAATAGCTGGGTGTTGTGATGGGTGCCTGTAGTCCCAGCTACTCGGGAGGCTGAAGCAAGAGAATCGCCTAAGCCCAGGAGTTGGAGGTTGCTGTGAGCTGTGACGCCACAGCACACTACCGAGGGTGACAAAGTGAAACTCTGTCTCAAAAAAAAAAAAAAAGAAAAGAAAAGCAATTGACTATGGGCATATGGGTTAGATGCTCAATTGTGTTTCATTGATCTATATGTCTATAGATACAGTACACTGTGTTGATTACTGTTGCATTATTAGTATGTTTTAAAATAGGAAAATGTGAGTTCTCCAACTTTGTTCTTCTTTTGGCTATTTGGAGCTCTTCATAGTTCCGTGTGAATTTTAGAATCAGCTTCTCAATTTCTTTTCTTTTTCTTTTTGCAGTTTTTTTGGCCGGGGCTGGGTTTGAACCTGCCACCCTCAGCATATGGGGCCGGCGCCCTACTCCTTGAGCTACAGGCGCCACCCAGCTTGCCAGTTTCTATAAGGGAGCCAGTTAGATTATAACAGGGATTGTGGGGGATCTGCATATCACTTTGGGTAGTAATTCTTCTAATCTGTGAAGATGGCTATTTTTCCAATTATTTAAATCTGTTTTCTTTCCACATTTTTACTTATTCTTCAGAGTATAAGCTAAGATTTTGTGCTTCTTTTACTAAATTTATTCCTAAAAATTTTTTTTTTCTTTGAGACAGTTTCACTTTGTCATCCTCGGTAGAGTGCTGTGGCGTCATAACTCACATCAACCTCAAACTCATGGACTCAAGCGATCCTTTTGCCTCAGCCTCCTGAGTAGCCAGGACTACAGGTGCCCACCACAACACCCAGCTGTTTTTTTATTTTTAGGGACAGAGTCTTGCTCTAGCTCAGGCTGCTCTTGAACTCCTGAGCTCAGGTGATTGCCTTGGCCTCCCAGAGCACACATTTCCACATTTTTAGTGCTTTCTAGTGATCCATGAATGGATATACAGTAAGTCTTCCCTTAATGCCATTGATAGGTTCTTGGAAACCATGATTCTAAGTGAAATAACTTACATAGCAGGTCCTCACATAACATCATTGCGTTCAGGGTCATTTTGTTATAATTCTGATGAGAAAAATAAAGTTTTGTTACCTATCACTTCACTTAAAGTCCCAGTTTCCAGTAACCTATCTACAATTTAAGTGAGAATTCACTGTACTGTAGTTTATCTGTTCTGTTTATGGACATTTAGGTTGTTCCCGGTTTGGGTCTATTATGAATTAAGCTACTGTAAACGTCCTTATATAGATCTTCTATTACACATGTACACACATTTCACTTGGATATGTACCTAGGGTTGGAATTTGGGTGCCAGAGAGATGAGCGTATTTAGCTTTAGTTGATACCACAAAACAGTTTACCAGTTTACATTCCTTACAGCAGGTTTGGAGTAACTTCTGCTCCACACTTTGTCTAACTCTTGGTTGTGATTCTTTTTAAGTTTAGCTGTTTTGGTGAGTGTGTAGTGGCACCTTGTTGTGGTAGCAAAATTAAGCACTTTATCTATATTCACTGGATTCCCTCTTTGGTGAAGTAGTTAAGTTACAATTTAAGTCTCTTGACCAGTTTTTTTTTTCTTTATAGGGCTGTCTTTTTCTTACTGGTTTGAAGCTCTTTATATATTCTGGATAGAAGCCCTTTGTTACACATGCTGCAGATTTCTTCTTCTACCTTGCAGTTGTCTTCTCACTCTTTTCTTTGAGACAGAGCCTCAAGTTATCACCCTGGATAGAGTGCTGTGGCATCACAGCTCACAGCAACCTCTAATTCCTGGGCCCAAGTGAGTCTCTTGCCTCTGCCTCCCAAGTAGCAGGGACTACAGGTGCCCACCACAACGCCCGGCCATTTTTTGGTTGCAGCCGTTGTTTGGCGGGCCCGGGCTGGATTCGAACCCGCCAGCTCAGGTGTACGTGGCTGGCGCCTTAGCCCGTTGAGCCACAGGCGCCGAGCCATGTCTTCTCACTCTTAATGGACAATGTATAAGATGAGAAGTTCATAATTTTTAAGTAGCATAATTTGCCAGTTTTTTCCCTAATAGTCTTCTTCCTATTAAGAAGTCTTTCTCTACAACAATATTTCCTGTGCTGACTTTAGAAACTTTTTTTATTTTATCTTTCACATCTTAGTGGATAATCAGCAGCAACTAATTTTTGGAATGGTATGAGGTAGGGTTTATTTTCTTTTTGAGTAGAATTGTCCTAGTGCCACAGGAATTGTCCTGAACATTATAACAAGTCTTTTTTTTTTTTTTTTTTTTGAGACAGAGTCTCACTCAGTCACTCTGGGGGTGAGTGCCATGGTGTCATAGCTCAAAGCAACCTCAAACTCTTAGGCTCAAGTAATTCTCTTGCCTCCGCCTCCCAAGTAGCTGGGACTACAGATGTTTGTCACAATGCCTGGCTAATTTCTCTATTTTTAGTAGAGGTGGGGTCTTGTTCTTGTTCAGGCTGGTCTCAAACTCCTGAGCTCAAGCAATCCACATGCCTTGGCTTCCCAGAATGGTAGGATTATAGACGTGAGGCACCGTGCCTGCCCAATAACAGGTTTTGGTATCTAGTAGAGCAAATTCTTCAGTATGTCTTTAAGAATGTCTTGGCTTTTAAAAATGCCTTGGCTATTCTTGTCTTTTTGCATGTCTGCATAAATTTTAGAATCATCTTGTTCAGTTCTGCGAAGAAAAGCACAAATAAAACTGCTGGGTTAATTGGTGTGACATTAAAGTGATGACAGGTCTTGACACCTATACAATATTGAGTCTGCCAATGTGGATCTTTTATTTTTTTTTTTTTTCTGTAGAGACAGAGTTTCACCTTATAGCCCACAGTAGAGTGCCGTGACGTCACACAGCTCACAGCAACCTCCAACTCCTGGGCTTCGGTGATTCTTTTGCCTCAGCCTCCCAAGTAGCTGGGACTACAGGCACCCACCACAATGCCCAGCTATTTTTTTTTTTTTGCAGTTTGGCCGGGACCGGGTTTGAACCTGCCACCTCAGCATATGGGGCCGGGGCCCTGCCCACTGAGCCACAGGTGCTGCTCGGATCTTTTAAATTTTTTAAAATGTTACTTAATTTCTTTTCTTTCTCTTATTTTTTTAGGGTGCTGTGACTTGGATGTTATTTAATTTCTGATAAAAAATGTTCTATAGTTTTCTTCAAAGAGGTCTTATATTTTATTAGATTTATTGAAGATATTTGATAGGTTTAGATGTAAGTGGTATCTTTAAAAATATTTTTAAAGTGTTTATTCTGGTTATATAAGAATATAATTGATTTTTCTGTTTTGGCCTTATATCCAGCAACTTTTTATAACTTATTAATAATAACTTATTATTCCAACTTCTTTTGGATTTCTTTGTATGTAATTGCATTATCTGAATTTGACTTTTTTCCCTTTCTAATCCTTGTACCTTTTATGTATTTTGCTTCACTTTATAGAGTTAATTTGTGATAGTGGGAATTTAACTCTTATTCCAAATCTCGATGAGAAAGCATTTTATCCTTAAGTAAATTGTTTAGTGTAGGTTTTTTTTTTTGAGTCTCAAGCTGTCACCCTTGGTAGGGTGCCATGGCGTCATAGCTCACAGCAACCTCAGACTTTTGGGCTTGTGATTCTCTTGCCTCAGCCTCCTACAGGTGCCCGCCACTACACCCGGCTAGTTTTTGGTTGTAGTTGTCATTGTTGTTTTGACAGGCCTGGGCTGGATTTGAACCCGCCAGCTCCGGTGTATGTGGCTGGTGCCTTAGCTGCTTGAGCTACAGGCGCTGAGCCTCTTAAGAGGTTTTTTAAGAATCAAGGGTGGATATTGAATTTTATCAATGCCTTTTCTGTTTCTTTCTATTTTTTTGTTCTTGAGACAGAGTGTCATTTTGTTGCCTTCGGTAGTGTGCTGTGGCATCACAGCTCACAGCAACCTTCAGCTCTTGGGGTTAGGTGATTTCTTGCCTCAGGCGCCCACCACAATGCTTGGCTATTTTTTTGTTGCAGTTTGGCCGGGGCTGGGTTCGAACCCGCCACCCTTGGTATATAGGGCCGGTGCCCTACTCACTGAGCCACAGGCTCCACCCGACCTTTTCTGTTTCTATTAAGATAATCATGATATTTTTTCAATTTTATGTTAATGTGTTTAATTTCACAATTTGTTGTGATGTATTATTCTCTTTATGTGTTATGATATTGGGTTTGTAAATATTTTAAGGCATTTTTGCATGTTTGTGAGTGATTAAGAGGTATACTATCCCTTTTTGTAACGTCTGTATTAGGTCTTGGTGTCAAGGCATATGCCTACCTCATAAAACATTTGAATTTGTTTGCCTTTTTTCTGTTCTCTGGAATAGATGGATTCAGACTGGTATTATTTCTCCCTTCAGTGTTTTGTAGAATCACAGAAGAAACCTTCTGGGCCCATAGTTGTCTTTGTAGGACATTTTTCAATTATGAACTCAGTTTCAGATTTTCTATTTCTCTTGCTATTTTTGTAAGTTGTATTTTTCTAGAAATTAATTTGCCTATTTTATCTACTTTTCAAAAATTTTGGCATATAGGCTGGGCATGGCACTCTGGGAGGCTGAGGCAGGAAGATTTTTTTTTTTTTTGAGACAGAGCCTCAAGCTGTCTCCCTGGATAGAGTTCCGTGGCATCACAGCTCACAGCAACCTCCAATTCCTGGGCTCAAGTGAGTCTCCTGCCTCCACCTCCCAAGTAGCTGGGACTACAGGTGCCCGCCACAACACC
>CAUYRH010158080.1:0-62131 GCA_963574655.1 Perodicticus potto | reverse complement strand
TAAATGTCTTCATATAGTGATTAAAAGGCCATGAAGGCTATGTTAAATAGTTCAATGAAAATATTTCAGATTGTATATGAAGTCAGTACATTGTGCCCCATGATTGCACCAATGTACACAATTATGATTTAATAAAAAAAAAAAAAGAAAGAAATGGGGCGAATTCAGTTAAAAGGCTAACAGCCTTTCTGAAAACCTTTGCCAAATGAAAAAATCCTGTTTTCAGTATTCTTGGCCAAACTGTGAGGACAATGAGCAAGACCTAGGAATAAATCAACTTTCTTACTCTTAAGTGCCTTACTCACCTTTTCTTGGTATGTCCGTTTGGTTTCTCATCAGGAGGCAGCTCTATAATGAGCTGACAGGACTGCGCATGATCGAAGTTGTTTGGAGTCTTTGGGGAGCACTGAGTGTCCAGCATGAACACCTGCACAGGTGTACAAAGGCTCAGGTCAGATCTCCACCTGCCCCAACCTGGCTCCAGCAGGGACGAGCTGGATGGCCTCGGGCGAGCTGTCTATTCTCTCTACTCATTTCTCTGGCCATAAAATTGAGATGATAATGGTTTTCTACCTGGCATGTTTATTGTGAGAATTAAATGAATTGTTTTAGGTGTATTATGTAGGCAAAGCATTAGAAGAAAAGAATAAATACTCAATGAATGTTAGCTACTGACACTAATAATGCTGTTTGTTCTACTATGCAACATTCATTATACTCCAGATAGTCAGTACAGACATTGAATATTAACTAAGAATATATAAAGAGGGGCTATGTTTGTAAAAGATCATCTCTGATTTTGAGTCTGTTTGGTATCCTATTATATCCCACATAGGAATAAGAAATTAATCAGGACTTCTCTTGTCAGGACTACTGATGTGGCCGTGTGACTTTCCCAGCCAATGGCAGATATGACTAAGAAAACAGTAACCCCATATTAGATCTCTGATCCAAATGATTTCACTGTACATGACTTCAAACCCCTTCACTACTTTACCTTGGGAAGATCAGAATATTTTTAAAGACACACTTTAGTTCCCAACTTCTAAGAACTGTCAGATTATTGAATACAGGTTATTTTAAGAGTGAATATAGGAGAAAGGTTTCAGACTGAGGAAGACAGACAGAAATATTCAGAAGCTAAAGATCACGGAACAGTTCTCTACTATTCTTCTCCATTAACGATCTATTTCACAAGAGGAATTCCACTGACATTTTCACACTCTCACTGTACGGTTAGACACGGTTGAAAAGACTACTTTATCTAGCTGGGTGTAACAGCTTCTTATTTAGAGAAGCTGTCCCTTTGGAAGGTCACTCTCTTGGCTCCTCTGCTGTCACTCCAAGCCACCCTCCAGCTGTAGCAGTCACAACTGCCATGCTGTTGCCAGTGGGTCTTTATCACAACCTTCGAGCAAGCAGCTCTTCCATTCTAACGCCTGCAGACTGCTTCAGAGGGATGCACTCCCTCCCTTCAGAACGAGCAGAAGCATTATGTCCTGGAGGTTATAAAGGTTTCCGTCAGCGGATGATGCGAGAAACTGGCAGTAAAAAGCTTTTGACCTCTACCTAAGGGAATCCCTACAGATGCTAGGCCTACCCAGGAAACTTCTCAATTGACAGTGTAAAAGGGACTGAGCTCCTGACATGTGTCATTAGGGGACCCTAGATGATCAGTGTGCTAAAAGAAAAATTTATTAACCATTCAGGCAGATCTTGTAGAGAAAAGGAGCCTTCTGAGTATAACCTCCAATGCATTTTATTTCCTCAAAATGCAAATCTGACAGTTTACACCCATTTGTAAGACCTGTTTAATATTGTAAACATGTACCCATACATGCAGACTATTTTCTGGATATCAAGAGAGACATAGCAACAGGCAGTTCAACAGGCCTGTTGCTATGACATGATGGAGTGTTTAGCCAGTTGATGACTGTTGGGAATTTTGTCCATTTTTGCTTTTTCACTACTATGAATAGCATTGTTATGCATACTTGTGAATGGAGGGATAGCCCTTAGATATACTGGGTTTCTTACGGGCACACTGCCATGCCACTTAGGGGCATATCTATAGCTTGTGCTAATACTATGGGGTCTTCAGTGACTCACATACTAATAATCTTCTCTATGCTTTGCTCTAGGAATACCAAGGTCAATCTACAGAATAAGTTCTCTGCTCCTCAGGTGTTCACAACCAACTCTGTGTTCGGGATGGGAGATATAAGAAACAAGTCAAATGACTTTGCTGTCATCAGGCACTCATAGTCTAGCAGTAATAATAATATTTAAGCAAATATTTAGAAATAGTTGAAGGAAGTTATGGGTACAGACAGTGGCAAGGCTGCAGAAAGGACTCACTCTATTTGATCTCAGCACTAAAGATGCAGCAAGTAAGAGATGGTGGGAAAAGAGAACAGGATTGATTGGGTTCAAGTCATCCCTGGTAAAAAATGGTTCCTAAGACTCCTATGTCCTTAGGGGAATGCAAGGCAGGTTGGTGATGCAAGACCTTCCGGAAGGACTCACAACATGTATTTCTTTTGAGTTTCTAGAATCCCTGAGACCCCAAGCCCCAGCCCTTACCTGCTGGGCCATGGCTCGGATGCGCCAGTACTCAGCCTCAGCACTGGGGGAGGAGGAGGGGGCGGCCACTCGCACCTGGCAGCCCTCCCCGCTGAAGCTCTCCGCACCACTGTGGAAGCAGCCCAGCAGGTCCTAGGGAGAAAGAGCAGATGCTCACTGGATGCCCTGCTTCCTGGCACCAGGCCCGGTCTGGGATCTGACATTGTTACTGTGCCTGAGACAGAAATACTGCCCCAGAAACTTCTCTGCTCTGAGGAGACAGGCAGAGCCCAGCTGCCCAGGCTGACAAGGCATTGGGGAACTAAGGAGGCTTGGAAACGCTCAGCTCTATCCTCCCAGGGATTTACCTTCACCGGCTTGAGTGTGGCGGAGAACGCGTCCTGCAGGGCGCAGCAGGCAAGCCTCCACATTTCCTCTGTGAACACAGGGCCCGCTGTCACCAGGACGTACCTGCCCAGAGAAACAAGAAAGAGGTCTGGAATCCAGACACTTTGTCGCCACAAAATTTAGGCCCTTCCGGACTCATGCTTAGATTTATTCTGCAGTTCCCTGTAAGTCTTCCTGTTATCACTTCACCTTTCGCCCATCTGATATTCCATTGTCAACATACTACTTCCTAACCCTTTTACTAAAAATATCAAAGAAAAATCAATGGATTCCCACTAGAAAAAGGCCAATGATTAGACTTAGACTTGAATGCAAGACTTCATGTCTTCTGTACTGATTATGTAGGTCACTATGAAAGTTTCGAGACGGACTGTTATGGTTCATTATTTTACTTCCAAGAAACACAGTCAACAGCATCCTTTCTGATTTGCCCATGCAAGTTTCCACTTGCTGGGCTTGTTAATATTGCTGGGAGGGCTTCATTTGTTTCTGTCTGCAAGGATTTTACATTTCTTGTTTTTTGTGTATCTCAAAAACTTTTGTAAAGATGTACGTATTCCACTCTAGCCACATTTTCCACCACTCCTCCACAAATAATGAACAAACAAAACAGAATCCCAAACCCTTTCATTGTCACTTATAATTCTTATCTCCATGCATTTGTTCATCTTGTTCTCCGGCTTGGAAAGTCCCCACCTATCCAGTGCCCTCCTTAGAGGGTCTGGCCAAGGGACATGGCTGTGACGAAGCTCTTGCAGGCAGCTTCCTGTCTGTCTGGCATTTATCACTTACTCTTCACTATTAGCATTTTCACACGCCCTTCTCTCTGTTACATCATTTTAAATAGGCTCTCGGCTCCTCGAGGGTAGGGAGTTAAGTTTATATCACTTTCTCTGAACCAGACTCTGTGTAATGCCTTGCACAATAAAGATTTGCTGCCTGAGCACTGGAATAAAGAATTAAGGGCACATAGTCATTTTTAATTATAAGAAGCTATCTAAAAAAGTAGATTGCTACTCAAAGATAATTTCCTTGGGTTTTGTAATAAAAATTCAACTTTGTGGAGAGTCAGGAAACATTTTTCTCACCTAATACAGGAGCAGCCCACTCTGGAGATGGTTTCCGTAGGCTTGGCCACACACGCTACCAGTAACTCAAAAAGGTCCTTCAGCATGGTGTTGATCATGCTCTCGTACCTGATGTCTGCAAGAAAAAGAAATAATCAAGGGATGGCTCAACTTTAGTGCACAGGGGTGGACTGGAATGGCCATCTGCAGCAAAAGAAGAATCCAAGTGATGAAAAAATACAATTTTCTAAGAAAGAAAAATAGGATAATGAAAAAAATGGCCATAACAAAAAAAATACAGCAAAACTTTTAAAAAAAATTGTATCCAATTTTGACTTGTTTCATTCATTACTAGATAAATCAAGATGAAATATATGACTCACTTTTTGTGTTGACAAATATTTTTTCAAAATCAAGCGTGTAATAGATAGAACATATAATTAAATATAGCCAAAATACTAGCTGGTAAACATTAAAAAAAATTTTAAATGCATAAGTAAAACATACTTTCCTTACTAATAATACCAGGGTAAAGTGAATGGAATGCTCTTGGAAAACAAAAATTCTCCAGTCCTACCACTTGTTGAACCTTGTCATCCTGGCTTCAGTGGGTACAATAGCTCCAGACTAAAGGAATGAACACTTAAAAAAAAATCACCTTCTATTTGCTCAATTCAAGGAATACATCTACATGTTTTTTGACAAGGTCCTCGTAATCCCACAGAAGCAGTTTTCACAGTAGGATCCCCCAGGGTTCCACATTGTGTAAAGCAACACCCTGGTCAAGAGATGAACCCCTACAGATACTGTCATCTGTTACCACCTACGTGTGGAAAACCCATTTGTTTTCTTTCTTAATTAGTGTTCTTTTCATGTAGGGCAAATTGTCCTCATTAAACTTAGTAGAGACATAGTTTGTTAACTTTGCTTTGTAACTCTTCCTTGGGGGGTCAACGTCCTCCTTAGTTTCTCTCTCTTCTCCAGCAAGGACCCCTGTCCCCTCTTACTTCCAAGTGCCTTTCTTCTATTTACAAGCTCTGTGGGTAGCAGTAATGTTTCTTCTGTGTCCAGACTTTAGAGCTTCACACATATGGCCCCTGGTATCACAGCCGACTCATTCCCCCTACCTCTAGGTCCCTCTCCCACTGACTTCAACATATAGGCCACCCTACATATTCACATCTTTTTTCAAAATGCCACAGATATTAAGAAACTTCTCTTCATCCTGAGCCTGTTAGGTTACTTTTTGCCCATAATCACATCATTTTCTAAAATCCTACCCCTTCCCTTTAGCCTCCCCAGATGAAGCAGGATGCCAAGATACAACCCCACCCCACCCCCAGGCTACAGGGATAATTCTTCCTTTTTAATTTATTACATATTTGAATTTGTTTCCCTTCTCTTAACACACAGATACCTTAGATCTCTTAGTAGGTATTTTATTTTCAACCACACATGCATTGTGAATATCTGGTTTGATAATTTTGTACAGAAAACATGGGTACCTGTTTTCTCTTTGATAATCTACTTAGAAGGCTGTCACTGACCACATAATTCTGTTTTAATTATTTCCAGGACAAAAATCATGGGTCAGTATTTGCATTAGGTTTTTATTAGGCCCTTTTAGGCAACAATACTGCCTACTAAAGAAATAGCCAAAATCAACTGCTCCGGCACGGCAGATACCTGAGTGCAGAAAGCTCTGGATGTGCTCGACCACCAGCTCACAGGACAGACCGATGGCATGCTTGAAATTAGCAGAGGCCATGTCCCAGTAGGAATGGTCTTTATGACTACGACGGAGCCAAAGGGACATCACAGGAAGGAGAAGGTGAACAACTGCGTAGATACCGAACCCTGGTCCTGATAAAGAAAAGAGTCAGAGTTGAAACTGTAATATAATCACTGGAGAGCACTGCCCATCTCTTCTGAAGCTCTCTCCTTCTCTGAGAAAGTGCAAGGAAAAGAATTTACCATCGATTGGGGACTACAGGGTCTGTAGCGGCCTTTTTTTTATAGTTATTCATGTCATTAACTATTTTTCACAAATGTTAATTTTAATACCTGTAGAATATTTAAATTTTTAAATCATAATTTGCTTAACCGCTTTCTATTTAGGGTGTTCATCTTTTTTTTGTCTTGAACATGTTTCAGCAAATATCTTATCTCTGCATTTTTGTCTGTATTACAGTTAACTGCTTGAGATGACAGATTCCTCGGTGTAGAAGTATTGGAGTAACTGCTTTTCACACACACTTAGTGGCAATCGACATGAAAGCAGAAAACAGTGCTGCCCAGTAAAGCAGACTCAGAAACTGAGGCATGTAATTAAGTCTGTAAAATACCTGCTTATCATTTGATGGAAGATTTTTAACATGTGAGAGTAGCTAAGGTATATTGTTTTTAAAAAATTCCAACACAAACTTTGGTATAGGTTTTGAAAAGGTATCAGTTATCAAGTCTTCCTTTTAACTTCTTTTTACTATAGAATTAATTAGTAGTTTCATTTAGGGTTCTGATTCTGTTAGTAAAAAACTTAAATTTCTATAAAATACTTCTTTGATCTTGGGGAAATTGGGATGAATAAATGTGTATACTAAACTTCATTAATTTATAATGAGAAAGTTTCTATGGGTCATTCTTTTTTTTTTTTTTTGAGTCATTCTTTTCTTACACTGTCAGGGGGCTGTACCAGGTGAGCCCTAAATAGCTGTTTCCAAATCTAATCACCTGTGACCTTTACGTGGCCAAGGCGGAGCTCTCTTGATACTGCATTAACTATACAAATGGTTTCTTTATGTCAGTGGTAGACCTGGTGAGCTCAGCCTACAGCCCTGGGGCCAAGAGGATCCTGCCACAAAGGAAGGGTGTGATTATAGAACAGGACACAAGCTAACTGGCTCTGGGAACACTGATACCACAGCCTTGGCTCAGTTAAGGAGAGCTCCTGCACCTCCAACTTACTGGCCACCATATTTGTAAATGGACTTCTGGGAAGAAATGTAAACACCACATGGGACATATCTTAAATGTTATTTCATCATAGCCATTCAACAAATATTTATTTAGCATCTTTCATATGTGAAGCTTTGTGCTAAGTCTAGGAAACAATGAAAACAGGTAGACACCTACAGAAATACCCTCCTGAAAAGAGCTGTATGTTTTAAAATGTCCCCTCCTCCCCCCCAAAACATACATAAAACTATTTACCAGGTGTCTTGGTAACGTCTCTCAACAGCTCAAAAAGTAAATCTAAGGTCGGTGGTTGGTGCTGCCGTGGACAATTAGACACAGCTGCTGTTAGCTGCTCCAGAAGGATGATCCAGACGTCTATCAGACCTGGAGACCGAAAAGCAAATCTCTGTATAATCCATTTAGATACAGTGTAGAATCATCAGTAGATCCAATTAAGCATTGTATGTACATGCCGAGTCTGTACAGATGTGAGACGTCACCCGGTATGTTGCCCTTTAGCGTCCATAGACTTGAACAGATTATGTTTCCATGTTCTGACAAAGTCAAAGGAAAATAAACTGATCACATTTCTTCTTCTCCTTTAATAAAAACATAATTGTCAGATTTCTTGGGAGCCGATGATAGCAAAAAATAAAATATTCTTCTATTTCCACTGCCTTCGTCTCTTACATTTTTTACAAAATGACTTAATTATGGTAAATATGTATAAAAAATAGCCATTTTAACATGTGCAAGTTGGTGGTATTATTACATGAATAATGTGTGCAACTATCACTGCTATTTGTAAAACTTTTTTATCATCAACGGAAACTCTGCAACCAGTAAGCAGCCGTTCTGTAGTCCCTATAACTTCTAATCTATAAATTATTCTTAATTTTTAGGTGTGATAATAGTAATGTGGTTATATATGTTATCTTTAAAAAACTCACACTGAGGCTTGGCACCTGTGGCTCAACGGGCTAAGGCACCAGCCACGTACACCTGAGCTGGCGGGTTTGAATCCAGCCGGGGCCCACCAAACAACAATGATGGCTACAACCAAAAAATGGCCAGGCCTTGTGGCGGGCGCCTGTAGTCCCAGCTACTTGGGAGGTGGAGGCAGGAGACTCACTTGAGCCCAGGAATTGGAGGTTGCTGTGAGCTGTGATGCCACGGCACACTCTCCAGAGTGACAGCTCGAAGCTCTGTCTCAAAAAAAACAACTTACACTGAAACATTTGCCGTAAGATAATATGGACAGCAAGAGGGGGGTGAAAAGAAGAGAGAAGAGAGGGTGGCACCTGTGACTCAAAGGAGTAGGGTGCCAGCCCCATATGCCAGAGGTGGCGAGTTCAAACCTAGCCCCGGCCAAAAAAAAAAAAGAGAGAGAGAGAAGAGATACACATGATCCAAGATTGGCCATAAATTGATAATAGTTGAAGCAGCTGATAGGAACACTGCATTATTCTGTTTTGTATATTCTCTATACATAAGTGATGTCCATAAAGTTTGTGTACGATTTAAACTTTATGTCCACCCTGTGTGTGTCTATATATATCTTTGGTATGTGCTATCCAGTTTTGCATATATTTGAAATTTCTTTAGGGGAAAAAATTATTTGCTTTTGGAAGCCAGAGGAATAATACCTGAGAACATGTTAATTTTGTTTTGTTTTGTTTTGTTTTGTTTTGAGACAGAGCCTCAAGCTGTCACCCTGGGTAGAGTGCCGTGGCATTACAGCTCACAGCAACCTCTAATTCCTGGGCTACAGCGAGTCTCCTGCCTCCGCCTCCCAAGTAGCTGGGACTACAGGCGCCCGCCACAACGCCCAGCCATTTTTTGGTTGTAGCCATCATTGTTGTTTGGCGGGCTCAGGCTGGATTCGAACCCGCCAGCTTAGGTGTACGTGGCTGGCGCCTTAGCCTGTTGAGCCACAGGTGCCGAGCCGAGAACATGTTAATTTTGAATACTAACTTGAATCACTTTCTCTGATCTACTATGTTTTACACATAATTATAACTTTAAAGTCCCGAATGAATTGATTATGTGGGAAACTCAAACAGGTGCTTAACTAAATTTTATCCATTAGACAAAAAGCTTTCTAGAAAAAAAAATCAATTAATGATTTACAAAAATAGGAAGAAGAATAGTCACTGTTACACACACAACTATTTAGAACCATTTTAAAGAATGTATTAGAGATAAATAACATTAGCTTCTGCTTATAATTATTTGGGTTAGAGGTTTAAAATGCTAAGTAAAAATTAATCATTAAACTTAATCTTCTATGAGGCAACATCTAGCCAATGTCCAATACTTTGTTTTCTATATTAGATATTTATTCTTTCCTATCATTGTTCCTCACAACAAATCTGAACTCATGCAGTTTTATTGTTAATAATCTCCATTGACAACAATAAATCTTCTAGCTATCCTTATAAATGAATTTGTAACAGCAAAATAACAAAATGAACAAACAAAAAACAAAATAAAACCTTCCCTAAAAAGTCCTTTTGCAAGGGTTTAGAAAAAACCCCAATGTACAGAAAGTAGACCTACTTAATGGTAAGATTTCCATTTCTAGCTGCAGAACAGGGTAGAGTCTTCTGAGACAGAAGACAGCAGGTGTGAGCATGAGTTAATCCATCTGAAAGTTATCCACCCTTATTAGACTGAATTTTGATTTACAGGAGATCATGTGGGACCTAATTTGAAACAAGTTCTTTACAATTATTCTTTCCATGAGCCTTCAGCTTCACCAGTCGCAAATAGATTCTTTCTTTAGTAATGGCTTAATTTCCCTAGTCTCTAACCCAATAGTCCTGCAGGAAGTAATTATGTCATGATTGTGTTTCCTGAAAGACATTAAGGACAAATACCAGCCAATTTACGTGACAATTCACCAATGCAACTTCATTCCAATTTGCTAATGTGGAAAGAATTCAGAGTTTACATTTAGTGGAACGTGCAACATTGTCTAGAGGCATCCATTGTAAAGCGATATTTTGGGGAAGTCCATGGAAACTTTACACGGACTTGTTCCAACAAAATTATAAAAAATGACAAGAATGGATAACCATTCCTATGACATATGCTACTTTTTGGATGCATCCCCCAAAGTTCATGTTTTGGGAACCATCCCCTCTGCAACAGTGTTGTGACTGGGACCTTTACGAGGTGATTAAGTCTTGAGAGCTCCGCCCTTGTGAATGGATTAATATCATTAACTTGGGAGTGGGTTCCTGATTAACGAAGGAGTCCAGCTCCTTCCCTTCTCTCTTGAGCGTTCTCTTGCCTTTCTGCCATGGATGGTGCAGCAAGCAGCACCTCTTACCAGAAGCCGGCCTCTGAGCCTTGACATCCCAGTCTCCAGAACTATAAGAAGTACATCTCTCTTCCTTAGAAAGCGCCTACCCTCAGGAATTCTGTTCTAACAACACTAAAAGGACTAAAACGATCTATGAGCTACTTAATTTGTGACTTAGCTTCTGGTAATACGAATGTAGAGAATAACTTGGTTTACTCCAATCAATTAACTTACCGGTGTCATCATCAAAATCAGACAGGATGGATTCGATTCCATCCTCACTGCTGGCTGACTGCTCCTGAAGTCTTCGAGGCAAGCTAGCAAGCCGCCCGCTGAGGAAGATTGGCTTCAAGGGCATTTTGTAGATTTTGGCCAATAACTAAATTAAAAAAAAATTACAATTATATATTAGAAAAAGCTGTACCCTGGGTGTTAAAGAACTGTGAAATTATACACCAATACTAAAGGGAAATTAGAGAAGCTCCCAATGTCTAAAAATTTCTAAGTTTTTGGTTGTGGTTTGGATTTATAAAGGTAGCTTACAAGAAGCCTTCATCCCATGAAGCTGATGAAACAGCATTCAATAGCAACAAAAAAGTGGGGGGAAAGACCCTATGGATAATTTTTCAGTATTTTAATTACATGTGAGTTTTACAGACTTTTATAAACCTACCAAGGGAACCATGGAGTATGTCAAGAATTTGTGCCCATGGGAGAAATTGTTGAGTGGGAATCACTGAGAAGAGTCTGCAGGCAAATGGGATACCAGACTCTGCCTCTTCCCTGACTCAGTGTCTAAGGAAACACAGAGGTAAGAAAGACTGGAGAAGCGGGGGACTTGGAGGCAGAGCGGGAGAGATGAAGGTCTCAGAAGCACAGCTGATAAGAGTGCCCTGGGCTCTTTACTCCCCTCTCACTATGAGGGCCCCGCCCCCCAGGGATCCCTCTTGCTGGGACAAACTTCCAAGAACCCTTATGTCTTCATGAATTAGAATTGTGCCTCCCATGCCCAGACTGTTCCAGAAATGGCTGTGAGCAAGATAGATAAAATTCCTGTTTTCACGGGTCTTACAGATTAGAATTCTTTCATGACTAATAAATAAAATCTGATAGGAATGCTATCAGAAATGCTAGGGAAAACTGAACAGGTGGTGGGGTGTGGGGTGAACATGGCCGGAGTTGCAGATCTTTTAGCCCTGGTCTCTGTGAGGTGGTGAAGTTTCTCCTGGGATCTGGGAAGAAACGAAGCATCACATGGAATGTGGGGAAGGTGAGTCCAGGCAGAGGGGGCAGCAATGGCCCTGGGCAGTAAGTGCTGGTGTACTGGGGGTGGGGAGGAAAGTCAGTGTGGTGGGAGAGCAGGATCTGAGGGTGGAAGGGGAGCGGGTGGGATCACGTCACGTGGAGCCGGGGGGACGGGGGAGGCAGCTGGAGGGAGAAGTCAGGGCTGCATATCCTTCCTAAGGCCATGGGGCAGGAGAAGGTGCAAACACAACCCGGAAGAGACCTGGGGACACAACTTGGGAGGACAGGAGAGAAGCTATGGAGCGAGGGCTTCAGCAGGGAGCACCTTCTCACTGTCGGCCACTGAGGCAGGAAGGGCAAAGTGCACGGAGGCCCCTGCTCCCTTTGATAAGCCCACCAAGGGCTCTCTTTACTGCGTCTTGATCAAACACATCCCACTTTCTTGTTATGATCTCCCTTTCCACTGTTTGCAATCTGGACCTGCACTTTTTGGTACCATCATCAGGAAGACTTTCCATGACCTTGTGACCCCTTCTCCTACAGCAGGACGCAAATATAGAGATCACGGCAGTTCATGCCCCTGAGTAAGACGGAGAAGTTTCAGGGATCTCAGAACCCAAGTGTATGTTCTAGCATGTTTTCATTACTTTGTTTTGGAAAGGGTAGGGACAGAAACTGATACTCTAAATCTGAACCCTCATCTCCTCAGAGACAGCAGAAAGCATTTCTCTGGGACTTCAGCAAAAGACATCCACATGCATTTTGGTGACATCTTCTGAGGCAGATCTCAGGGCCTGGAGCAGGGCGTGGGCAGGGCCCCCATACCTGTGAACAGCGCCTGAGGTAATCCAGGGCGGGGAGGCACAGGTCTGTGGATGGGGCTCCTGGTCCTGGGACACAGTCTCCAATCTCTTTGCAGTCCACCTCCCCTGGGCGGCACGGGGGACAGAGACCAACAAAGTTATCCTTGCTTGGCTTCTGAACACAGGAGACTTATTTATTTACATACTATTAATTCACCAAATACTTAACTAAAACAGAGAGACAAGAGAAAAATTACCCTCAATTGCACAACTCCAAAGGAAACCTTGAGAAAAACCCTTCCAGACATTTGTGTTAAATACAGCTGGGACCATACTGTACATGTTGTTTTGTTGGGATTATACTGGTTTTTAACTTTCTCTTTCACTGAACAATGAACACTTCTTTCATATTCTAACACTTACAGTACTTTCAGTGGCTGGATGGTGTTCTTTTCTACAAGGGCACGCTGGAGTTGACATCTCCAGGGCCCTGCTGTTGGACGGTGTGACTTCTGAAGCTTTGATGACAAAGGACAGCCCGAGAGACAGGCCCTAGATTGGGCTGGAATCAAGCACTCCCTCCCTTTGGAAGAGGACCTCGATCACTGCCAGTGCATAGCACTAAATGCCGATGATAAACGAGGACTCTGGGAAGAGTCTAAACATCAGGGGTTTGGGGACAGAGACTACTTAATTGAATTTAAATGATTTCTATTTTTTGTACATGTCTAGAAATTTAACACATCTATAGAGGGGCATCTAAATTTTCTGTAGGAATAATAACCTGAATTACTATAATTTTTCTTCTCATAATGAGTCTATCTCTATATTTTTAATAAAATCACTTCACAGTATGATAATTGTTTCTAATTGTCTACAATTGTAGCAACTAGCACCATCCCCTATGAGTAAACAGACATAATTACTAGGCATTAGTTAAAATTCAGAAGCAAAGAGGCATGCTTCTCCTTTAAAAAAATGAAAGATAAAACATTTCTTATGGTTTACATCAGGGGTTGGAAAACTTCTATTGCAAAAAGCTGGATAGTAACTACTTTAATTTTATAGGTCATACTGTCTTTATTGCAACTTCTCAACTCTGTTGTAGGTGAAGGAAGCTATTGCCAAATGAGCATGGTTGTGTACCAATAAAACTTTATTCATAAAACCTGTCAGTCGGTCAGATTTGGCATGTGGGCCAGTCTGGGAAAACTTTCCCCAAGTTTTTAACCTGGCTGCTGTGTTAGACATCTGAGTCTATGCAAATAGCAGTAGTCAGGCACGATGGTCATCCTGGGGGCTCGGCCTTTTCCACTGACCCCCATGTCCCACACAAACAACTGCAAGTTATGATTCGCAGATGAAAGATAGAACCTGTTTTAAACATCCTCTGTGTGATAATGAACTTGGCTGCATTAAGATTGCTGGTGAAGCATTATTTCTGTGAGGCTGTTTCTGGAAAAGATTGGCATCTGAATCAGTGGAATAAGTAGGAAGATCCACCCCAACCCAAGGTGGCAGCCCACCATGCAATCAGCTGAGGCCCAGATAGAACAAAAGGCAAATTCTCTCTCTTCAAACCCAGGACATACTTCTTAGATATCAGAATTTGAGGTTCTCTGGCCTTTGGCCTCCAACTGAGAGTTACAGTCTCAGTTCCCTGGTTCCAAAGCCTTCAATCATGGACAGAGCCATGCTACCAGTTTCTCTGTTTTTCCAACTTACAGACAGCCTATCATGGGACTTCTCAGCCTCCAAACTCACATGACTATTTTAAGAATCGGAATTCAAAATTTTGAATAAAACTAGAAGTTTCAAGCCCAGAATATTCAATAATTGCGCTTATGCAGAAAATGACTCTCCTCAATGTCACATAATTAACAGCCTGAGTTGATTTCCCAGTTCCTTAGCAAAATTAAGAATCTGCTCTAGGTTTTATTAATTGTGAATATATTTTGGAAGCTTAGAAGTCTCCCTTCTTTGAGCCCTCATGTTTCAGGAACTACCTAGCTAATTTTATACTTAATTTAGGAACACTTTAACACAACAGACCGTCATTATAAAACATGATCTACTATAGCAGATTTTTTTTTTTAATGTAGCTCAGGTTTATATGGAATGAAAAGAATGGGAAGAAGGTTTATATGGAATGAAAAGAATGGGAAGAATGCTAAATCAAATTTTTAGAAGAAGCTTAAAAGTTTTGGGGCTTTCACCAGAGGAACCACCAACATTGGGAGCCTAAGAACATTTGGCTCCCAATGTTGTTCCTAACAACAAATGTTCTTAGGCTCCCAATGTTGTTCCTAAGAACAAATGTTCTTAGGCTCCCAATGTTGGAGGTCCCTCTGGTGAAAGTCCCAAAACTTTTAAACTTCTTCTAAAAATTTGATTTAGCATTCTTCCCATTCTTTTCATTCCATATAAACCTTCTTCCCATTCTTTATGAGGGCTATCTCTCACAGTACAATCAAAATGTTTCTGATTGTATATGAAGCACATTCTGCCCTATGATAGCACCAATGTACACAATTATGATTTAATAAAATTATTAAAAAAAAACAGGACAAATATAAAGTTAATATTATTCTCTGAAATGAAATTGTTATAAAATACAGAATGAAGATATTCCATGATCACAATGAGAAGTATCAACCTCGGACAAGATCCACTGTACTTTTGCAGTAAGCCTTCTACCTTAGGGTACACAGCACCCCACCATCTGCTTATACCCCAGGACGCTTGCTGGTCTCAGGCTGTCTATGCCCTGTCTCCAGTCACATAAAACCATCCACTTACCCAGTCCCTTGACAAACTTCATAAGGCACATGATGTAACTAGTGGCTGCATTGGCAAAGACCTGGATGTTGTCAGTATTGAGAAAAGCTTCAAATACGTCAAACACAGGAGCTTGGCCTTTTCCTGAGAAAGGAAGATTGTAGAAAGTCAGTGTATACACTTCAGGTTGCCCATCCTCCCAGCACCTTCCACAAGGCCCTGGGAAAGATCTACTCTAGAAAGACCTGGGCTTTTTGACAGGGCCCCTGGATTGGCTCTGACACAGTCCTCAGCTTTGCCTGCTCAGGAGGCAAAGGAAGGCTATGAAGAGAGAGCTCAGGAGAGAAGCGAGGGCAGAGATGGCTGAATGCAGGGCTGAGGCCACATATTGCTCTATAGGGCAGTGAACTACATGGTTTTATAATACTTTTGCGTACATAGTTATAAAATTTCTGCAGGGCAGGAAGGGCAGGTTTAGATAAACCTCTGATGGCACACATAGGTATTCATACCTATGCAGAAAAGGCCTGAAACCACTATTCTTTTAGAAAGGTTTGCTTGGTTGACCTTGACTGGCCTCTGGGAACTTGGGTCTCAAAATATTCCTGGGCCACAGCTAACTGATAAGGGAAGTTCAATATGCCAAGACTGTTCATGGAAACCCTATTATTTATGCCCAATACCTGCTTCCTTTGCGGGAGTCTGGAATTTTGGTATGTGCAAGATAGAAAGTATGTTCCTGACCTGCTGGGCTTCCTTGGGCAGAGACATTGCAAACATGTTGCCATATTTTCACTGCTGGGAAGAGTGTGCCCTGTGTGATCCCTCTGGGAGGGTGAGACCATAAGGAAGTCAACACATAGACTCCCCCAGGTTCTGTGTCCTTACTACATTGCCAAAACAAATCTTAGACTTGAACTGTGTGATAAATCTTAGGGTAATTATACGCCAGGTCCCACAGGTTTCTGTATATAGGGATGGTCCTGGGGACCTCCGAGACAACATCCTTGGGCCCTGGGCATGCTTCATGGTGTCCATCCATTCGAAGCCAGACCTAATCTCTCTAATCTTGACTCCTCTGTGTTTTGATACTTTTTTGCTTGTTACAAGCAAGTGGATAACATTTTTCTTTTGGGTTTTGGGAATTAACTCAACACAACTGTGTGTAAGTGAAACCACAGAAGCCTCTCTGCCTTTTGACCACTCAGTGAGAGCAGGGCCTGACCATGCTCAGAGCTCTCAGCAGAACTCATGTCCCTGCTAGGCCACATGACTTCTTACTGACAAGACATGGCTGAATGTCGGTCTTCTCTGTTGTTCAATTTTTCTTTTGATAGTATGAACCTTGACCTAGGAAACGAATGCTCTATGGTAAGACTCATCCAAACATTCTTACCCATGGAGTAGTCCCCAACCAGGTACTCCTTCACCTCAGACTTGTTCCCGCTGTGTACTGTTTCCAGAGCACTGAACAAGGGCCTCCACCCTGACTGGATCTGTGTGGAACACACTTCTACCAGCTCACCGATGGATGTCACAACCTGGCAGAAGCAGAGGAGGGGCATTTAGAATCCTTTCCTTACAAGGGGAAGAATGTCTAGGAATGTCAGCCATATTGTATTCATTTACATCTTACTAACGACCAGTGTTACGGAGCATCTTTTCACGTGATTAGGCATCTGTAAATATTTCCCTGTTTTTGTTAATTGGGTTTGCTTTCTTATTATTGTCTTGTTCTTATCATCCCTGGAGTTCCTTATGTATTTCTAAGCTATGATTTGTAAATATTTTTTCACAGACCTGGGCTTGTCTTTTTATTTTTTTACTAATGTCTTTTGAAGAGTAAAAGTCTTTAACTTTCATGAAGTACAATTCATCAATTTTTCTTTTAATGGGAAATATTTTTAGTGTCATTTCTAAGAAATTGTTGCTTAATTCAAGGCCTTGAAGATTATCTCTTATGCTGTATTCTAAAAACACTTATTTAAACTCTTACATTTCAGTCATGACCCATTTTAAGTTATTTCTGTATATGGTTAGAGTTAAGAGTGTAAGTTTTTTTTTTGAGACAGAGTCTCATTATGTCGCCCTCAGTAGAGTGCTGTGGCATCACAGCTCACAGCAACTTCAAACTCCTGGGTTTATGGGATTCTCTCACCTCAGCCTCCCAAGTAGCTGGGACTATAGGTGCTCTCCACAATGCTTGGCTATTTTTTGTTGCAGTTGTCATTGTTGTTCAGCTGGCCTGGGCTGGTTTTGAACCCACCAGCCTTGGTGTATGTGGCTAGCGCCCTAAACACTGTGCTACGGGTGCTGAGCCTGTAAGTTTATCACATATATTTTATCACATATATTTGAACACCATTTGCTGAAAATAACATGCTCTCTCACCATTGAATTAAATGGCATCTTCATCAAAAACCAATTGATCATAAGCATGAGAATTTATTTCTGTACTCTTCAGCTCCATTGATCTGTAGGCCTATCCTTACACCAATACCATACTGTTTTAATTAATGAAGTTTTGAAAGCTGGTGGTATAAATTCTTCAAATTTTTTTTTCAAATTTGTTTTCTCTATTCCAGATCCTTTGTACTTTCATATAAATTTGAGAATCACCTTGACAACTTCTTCCAAAAAGTCTTGTAGGATAGAAATGGCACTAGATTTGTACATTGAGTTAGGGAAATTTGCAGTGTTTTGGAGTTTTTGGAAGTTGAGTAAATTAAAAATCTTCTACGCAGCCTAGGAAATAATTGACAGAGAAAACAGACAAACGACAGAATATATTCGCGATCTACACATCCGTTAAAAGGTTAATAACTAGAATCTACAAAGAGCAACAAAAAAAAAAAAATCAGCAGGAAAAATATTAACCCCATCAAAAAGTGGGCAAAAGATCAGAACACTAGTTTTTCAAAAGATGGACAAATGGCCAAGAAACACATGAAAAAAATGTGTTCACCAAAACTAATCATCAGGGAAATGCAAATTAAAACCGCAATAATATATCACCTTGCTCCTGTTAGAATGGCTTCTGTTAAAAAGTCGCAAAACAATTGATTCTGGTGCAGATGCAGAGAGAAAGGAATGCTTATACCCTATTGGTGGGACTACAAATTAGTACAACCCCTGTGGAAAACAGTATGGAGATTTCTCAAAGAACTAAAAGTAGACCTACCATTCAATCCAGCAATCCCACTATTGAGTATCTACCCAAAGGGAAAGAAGTCATTTTATCAAAAACATACCTGTAATTGAATGTTTATTGTAGCACAATTCATAACTGCAAAGATGTGGAATTAACCCAGGTGCCCATAACGAAGTGTGGTATATGTATATGTATATTATGTATGTTATGGAGTACTACTCAGTCATAAAAGGAAACCATTATCCTAAATCAACTATCTTAAGAATGGAAAAGCAAACACTCCATGTACTCGTCAATAAGCTGGCACTAACCAATGGGTGCACTAGTCCACAAAGGAAAGTAAAAGTCATGGAAAATCTAATGGGTTCCATAAGCTCCCTCCAAATGGATCCGATGGAGGGGTATATGGCACACCTCCTGTGTGAAGGACTTGAACACAACTCCGACATTTCCTAACAAATGCAAACAATGTAACCTAATCATATATACCCTTATATTAATCCAAAATTTAAAAAAATCAACTGGGGCAGGGGAAGAAGGGCAAAAATCCACCTAACAAGTACAATGAACACTATTTGGGTGATGAGCACATTTATATCCCTGACTCAGGCATGTATCAAAAACATCTGTACCCTTTTAATATATTGAAATTTAAAAAATGAAAGAATTAGGAGGAAAAATCTCTACTAAGAGGCAATGTTGAAAGCAGGCTGACAGCATCCTCAGAGGCGTGGTATACAGTGGGTTCCTGTCTATGTCAGCTTCGTGAGGTCTGCACTAAGATCTGTCTTCTGTTGCTGTGCCCTCACGGTGTGATAACCAGAATTTCTGATGGTGAATTCCTTCATGGTACAACCAGCTGAAGGGCTCTGTTTACCTCTCTGAATTCTCATTATCACTTGGTTGTGTGTGTCTTAGCATTCTTTACTTTCTTGATAATATGTCAAAGTATTTAAAAAAGGAATTTTTAAACATTTATTCAACATTGTTTGTGAATGTCAGAGAGAGAGAGACGGTTTGTGTCCATAGCACACCAATATGTTGGCTATGACATCTCTAGTGAGTTTCATTAGCATGTGCCTCTAGGCAGAGAGCATAGCAGGAGTTAGGAGCATAGGCCAGAAGGATAAGAAGATAGACCAGTATAGCTAGATTGCCTAGGTTCAAATCCCAGGTCCACCAGTCACTGATTATGTTTTCTTAGCCAAATTGCTTAACTTCTCTTTGTCACAGATTCCATGCGGGATTATTGGAAAGAGTAAGTATGCGGAACTCATAGAACAGTGTCTGCCACTGCGCTTGATCAAAGCCAGCCATGGTGGTGACAGCGCTGATTGCCGTGTCCCACTGACCTGGTCTTGGACATCCTCATCGCACAACTCCAGCTGCATAATACGCTCCA
This sequence comes from Perodicticus potto, assembly GCA_963574655.1. Taxonomy (NCBI): domain Eukaryota; kingdom Metazoa; phylum Chordata; class Mammalia; order Primates; family Lorisidae; genus Perodicticus; species Perodicticus potto. The sequence continues at coordinate 42,453 of CAUYRH010158080.1, read as the reverse complement.
AAGGTCGGAAGAGCGCTTCATTAAAGTGGAAATGGGGTGGCTCGTTCCAGTCCGTGAGAACCTCTGTCAGTATGTCATGGATGAAGGAAACAGCCTTCTGAGACACATGTCTTTCCTTATGGCAGGCAGCCTGCAACATTCACGAGGGAGTGGGACACACCAGGACAACAGGCAGTAAGAATGTGGCTTCCAGAGGCTTTCCCAACCCACCTCATTACATGGGGGTGGGAACGGCAACCCTGGTAAAGTCAAAAAATTCTAAAGGGTAAGTATAGATGAACTGCCAACTAAATTACGCTCTCAAAAATTGAACCAGCTTACCAGACACAGCTCCACTTACACTTTAATGTTTCTGGAAAAAAATTAAGTTTCTAGTAATTTTTTTGTTTTTCTGTAACATGACAGTTTTCTTGAATGGTATGGAAATGTGGGCCCCAGCCCCTGGGCCACAGACTGGGACTGGTCCATGGTCTGCTAGGAACCAGGCCACCCAGCGGGAGGTGAGCAGCAGGTGGGCGAGTGAACTCAAAGGTGTATTTATAGCTGCTCTGCGTCGAGCTCCGCCTCCTCTCAGATCAGCGGTTGCATTGGATTCTCACATGAATGCAAACCCTACTGTGGACCACCTGTGGGGGATGGGGGTTGCACTCTCTTTTGGAGAATCTAATGCCCCATTAGCTGAGGGAGAGCTGAACTGGTGATGTTAGCACTGGGGTGATCGTTAGCAGAGAGGTCTGCACAAAGACAGAGCTTTGTCACCTGCAGACTCATATCAAAGCCATCCCCACTTCACCACACTTCACCCCACGCCACTCCATCACTTCTGTCTCCCATGAAACCAGTCCCTGGGGCCCCAAAGGTTGGGGACTGCTGGCATAGAGCACGCTCGCTATAAAGGCACCAGAATCCTCATGGTCCCACGCTTAGCCATGCCCCCGAAGACATGGACGTGGGATGAGTCATCTGTCCCTCAGTAAGGGTGGCTGATGGTCACATAGCTCTACTGGGTTCTCCACTCCTGGTGTCCAGGTCCTTCTGTGGTCTTCTCTGCGCTAACCCTCGGCCTGCACATGTGACTTGTGGCATAGTCTGTCTCTAAACTTTTGTACTAAGAACCACCTACTATCTTTTAGCTCCACACCACTCAGGTTGATGCCAGATCAATCACAAAGGAAGACCTTCAATGACACAGTGGGGCATGGGGAAAGGAGAGAGCAGACAGAGAAGGAGGGAGGGGGTGAGGGAAAGAAAACCAAAAAAAAAAAAAAAAAGGAAAAACCTGGCCGGCAAGGCTCCTGGGTAGCAGAACTGTAAAGAAAGAGGGTCACAGTGAGATCAGGCAAGAGCTGCCTGTCAGGGTATCTGTCCAGATGCCGTGAGGAATAATCACAAAATAGTGTTTGTGGCCTGAGGATGGGCGAGTTCTCATTGCTCTCTGGGCACAGAGCTTTGTGACCACATGGGACTGGAAGCCCTGGTGTTGACACTGCTGTCCCAAGTTGTCGGTCCCGGCCTCTTCCCACCTTCCTAGCCCACCTCCACCAGTGTGGGCCCTGAGTTGTCAGTTTTGGCCTCTTCCTACCTTCCCAGTGCCCATCTCCCGGTCTCTTCCCACCTTCCCAGTGCCCACCTCCCGGCCTCTTCCCGCCTTCCAGTGCCCACCTCTGCCAGGTGCGGGGCCACCAGGCTCCAGCAGCGCATCACGTGGAGCAGCGGCCGCGCTTTGCTCCGCACGATCCTCAGCATGGCGTCCCCCAGGCGGAACAGGTGGAGGGCGCTTTTTCGGTCTTGGGTGGATTTAACTTCTCCTGCAGGAACGTGAGACCATAAACACCCAAAAGCCCAGACTCAGAGAGAGGCTGAAAATCTAGGTATTGTGCTCAGACTAGTGGGATTATTCAGTGCGGGCTAATGAAACCCTGGATTGGAGAAGAGCCGGGTGGTTCACTCTGCAGGGCCAGCACCTCTCCCTCATTCACCACTGTACCCCCAGTACCTGGGACAAGGCAAGGTGAACAGTGCTTATTGATAAGAGGGGATGGCATAACGGTTAAGTAGGTGAACTGGGAAGTCTAAAGGTTCAAATCCCGGCTCCACCACTTGGCAGTTGTATTATGTTGGACTAAATATTTTTCTCTCTTATTATCTCATCCATAACACTGGGGAAAATGCCACCTATGTCTCAGAGTTGCCAAGGATAAAATGTGATAATATATATAAAGTGCTTGGCATAGGGTCTGGCACATGCCAACGGATCGACATTTTTACCTGGTATTATCACCGTCATTGTTGTCCTTCACAGACATCATCTGCTTTGCCCATCCTTAATGGCACCTCTGAAGCCACTACCAAGCGACCAGGCCCCTCTCCCTCTGCTACGCAGTAACATGTTTGGCCTGCCTGTCTCGCCACGGTACAATTCTTGCCTATGCTAATCTCGGGCCACTTCTGTGCCACTGTGGCTGTAGTCTTCCCACCTCCTTCTCGCTCACGCCCTGTTGCTTCACCTATGCTTCCGACGCAGTGCTGATCTTTACCTGGCTCTTCCAACATAATTCTCCTTTGCATTAGTCTTGCTATGTCAAACTTCAAAATAGGAGCACAGGTTAAGTATCTTTATCGGAAATGCTGAGACCAAAAGGGTTTCAGATTTCATATGTTTTCAAAGTTTGGCATATTTGCATAGACATAATGAGCTATCTTGGGAATGGGATCAAAGTTTCAATGCAAAGTTCATTTATGTTTCCTATACTCCTTTGCATATAGCCTGAAGGTCCCTTGAAGACCCTGAATAGACTGTGTTACAAAAAAACACATGAGGTCAGGTGCAGAATGTTCTTGTGATGTCATGTCAGTACTGGAAAAGTTTCGGATTGTTTAGCATTTCAGATTTTTGGATTAGGAATGCTCAAACTTGTAATAATTGTCATGGACATTTGTTGGATGTTGACTCTGTATCACACGTTGTGTTGGTTCTTTATGTTTTTAATCGCTTTAAGTTTTTAAAGCAACCTTAAGAAGTAAATATAATTATTGCCATTTCACACACCTTTCAGTAGTGTCTGAAAGGTGAGGTGAGGTGCCTGAGACGCTGCAGCTGCTAAGAGATTTAAGCAGCACTTTGACTCATAGCTGACCGAAGCCAAGGCCAGGCTTCCTGCTTCCAGGTTTGATGCCTCTTCCCTTCTCTGCTCTTTGTTTTTTTGTAAGCTCAGTGCCTACACAAAAGACTTTGAAGGTGAGCCCTGGGCTTAGAGAGGCTTTGGAAGTCTGATAGATCTGGGATGCTGGCTTTATAGCCAAAGTTTTAAAGTCTACTAAAGGCCAGAGGGGAAAGAACTGTGGTTCTCAAATCCCGATGAGCAACAAGAATAAAAAGGCCAAATACAATGCACTTAGAACTTCACATTCCTGGGGAGGGAAGGGACCCCAGAGGTTGTGCAGTCCAACTTCCCACTAAGGTGCGTCTCGGCACATGTCTCTGCCAGAACTCGGCCAGACAAAGTGTGCATTGTTTAAGCACAGCCACCTGTGCTGCTGATAAACAGTTCCATGTGTGAGCAACCTGCCACTCATCTGGGATCCCTGAGCAACTCAGTACAACTCTACCCGCTCTTCCCAAGGTTGGCCTTTAAGAGGGCCTCGCCTCTCCATCTGCCTCCCCTGTGAAGACAGTGATACTGAGCCACCATGAATGGGGTATGCCTCCGAGAACAGTTTTTAAAGGGTGGCCTGAGATTTCTGTTAAGCCTTCCATTTTTCACTGTCCCTTTTGAAATCAGCAGTTGCTTCTACAATTGGCTGGACAGAGGAGAGCAGTGTGGTTTGTGATATGGAGAAAGGTCCCCACCCTCACCTGCACCCTAAAAAGCAGGCACACAACTTATACATCACAAGGATAAAACTCAGCAGAACCACCTGGCCCAGCTCCAGCAGTAGTACCTGCAAACATGGCAGCAGTGACATTTCATTCACAGAGAGTTATACCACCCTCACACACCATGCCTCAAAACCCAAAGACAAATCCAGACTTAAGATTAGCTCATGAGAGTGTGTGCAAAGGGAACGTGGGCTTACACCTTTGGGCACACTGCTGGTGTTGGAAACCGGGGCTGTTTCCTGCTAACTTCCCATCATGGTCTCTTCAGGGAGAGAATTACCTGGCATTGCCAGGGAGTAATCAACTGTATCCGTAACAGAATGGAAAAGCTGGGACTGTGATGCTTTCTTCAGCTGGTAAAGGAAACCTCCCAAAGCCATGAGGTTCAGCTTATCCGTAGCATCTTCAAAGAGCCTGGATGTAAGGAGAAAGAGATCTGTTATTTGGAAACATTTCAGCCGGGTCCTTATGGCAGAATGATTATGGGAAGTTTGTTGATGTGATTAATGAAAATGCTGTGTCAACACCACAGACAAATTTCTGGTATTACTGTATCTATTATCACTCTGTACAAGTCTGCTCTACACATGAGGTTTTAATCCAGAGGGCACAAAGCATATTTTAAACAATATCTTTGTAACCTCCTGGTCTTGCTCAGGCATGGTGGACGCTCATAAAATAGCATTTGGCAAGAAGCTGAAAGAAGGCAAAGACTTGCTCCTGGAGACTTAGTAATTGGGCACAGAATCCTTAGAATTAGCTTCAATTTCATAAACTATGTTAAAAAACAAAACCCAGTAAAATAATCAAGAGGTTTTTGTTTGCCTATAGTTTTTAGCGCTGGGCTTGACACTGAAGGAGATACAGAAGCCCCGCGGGGTTGGGGACTGGTTTCATATACTCAGAGTCCTGGATGTCACGACAGCTATTGGAAGATGGAATGTTCCCTAATAGGATGGATCATGCAGGTTTATTTCACTCAGCTGGGCACAAACATTTCCAGCAGAAAAATTTAGGAAGCAGGAGGGGAAGGTGGCAGGTCTTAGAAGAGAATCTGAGGGTCACTGGAATGAGGAAGGGAAAGATCAACTCTCAGTTTCATGTGGCCACGTGGGAAATGCAGCAGAACAGGTTCCACCCCGCCTGGGTCCTCCTGCGGCCTGTCCTCCAAGCCTGGGAGGACAGCAGGGGGCAGCAGTGCTGTGCAGTGGCAGCAACGCCACGTGCTGCCTCAGAGAGACCGTCTCTAACAGCAGCGGAATCACTGGTGCTCCGGGAAGGAGCAAAATGAGCCACTCGCGTTTTAAGATGGGAGTTGGTGGACTAAACATTCACGAATTATAGAAAAAAAGACATTTTTCTTGTGATTTTGCAAGTCCAGTTGTGCTATCATTTGGTCTCTAGGGCTCATTAACCATTTCTTCTTCTTCTTTGCTAGTGAGAAAATAGTGGTGAATATTACACTGACACTCGCGTGTCACCACCCGGATTCCCAAACACTTTCGAAGCTAACTTGCTGCACCAGCGGGAACACCGAGTGAGCACAGGTGTAGACGGGACTGAGTCAGCAACGGGAAGGTGCGTCTCCCTGCAGCTGTGTGTGTGGATGTGACACGCACCTGCGAGTGTCAGAGGCAGGACAAGAACCCAAGTCTGTCTGAGCCCAGCCCAGCCCAGCCAGCGCTCTTCCCACTCTTCCAAACCTGCCCTGTCCATCCGCCTCACATAAACTTCACTGTGTCTGTACGGGGGGCCGGTGGGGGTCTGGGCAGCAGGGACACGGGGTGACTGAGGTGGTGGAATGAGACTGGTGACCTGAAGTTCTTTCAAGGTGGAGAAGTGTTACCAGAAGAGGCAACCATCACGTTTCCCTCTTGACTGTCACATGGGTGCTGGGTGTCAATAATTTTGTCAACATTTATAATCATAAAAATAGTGGATTATTACCATTTCAAAGCTCTGCCCTCGTGCTGCAAGTGCGCTAAATGATGTAACCGCACAACTACGCCACAGAGAGTGACTTTTAAATCCCAGGGCCAGGGAGGTGCAGAGCTTTGGCCCCAGGTGGCCTGCCTCAGACCCTACAGAAACATTTCGCTGAGTGCGGGGCCTGGTGGTGCTGAAAGCTACGCTTCAGTAAGATCAGAGATGCGAGTGACCTTCTAATGAATCGAGCTGTCCCTGGAGAGACTCTGAGAGCAGACGAGGATGTGGAGGTAGGGACGCCCACCTGTCGGCCTGGGTGGAGAGGGTGAGCACCACCGCGGCTGCACTGTTCCCACTCACTAGGCCACCACCGCGGAAGTCGGAGGCCCGGCCCCGGCTGCCTTCCCGGACCAGGTCTTGGATGGATGGTGGCTGCATGACTGGGGCCATGCTCAGGGGGCGCCCCTGCTCTGGGCTCTGCTCCTGGGGTGAGCCCTCACACCGCAGGTCCCCAAGGAGACCCCCGGATGCCTTCTGGGGCTGGCTGATGGTCAGAGGGGGCTGCGCGGTGCTGTCACTGAAGTGGGTGTGCTCCAGAGTCCCCACGTACTCACATACCCTGGGGACAGATGCAAGCAAGACGTCAGGCCTTGCGGCTCCACCAACCCCATGGCTCCGCAATCCTCCCGGGTTCCCCTTTCCTCCAATCATAGCCAGCTCCTCCCTCCCTCTCACTGCACTTATCATTTTTATTATTATTAGCGTGACCTAGATCAGCCAGCCTGAAAATGGGTACAGGGTTCCTCAGTTTCTCTCACTCCAGGCTGGGAGAAAGTTGGGCAAAGAGACCTGGCCATCCTGTGCCCTCCTGTCTGGCTTACTGGCTGATCTGGACTCTGGCTATTTGAAGGAGTTTTTCCAAGGGGACTTCTTTCCCTTTGATAGTGGTGATCAGAAGATGGGAAGCTTTCTCTTAGGATGGGGCCCTCGAGTGGCCATGTATAGGATGGACAGGCCCTCTGGCCACAGTGGGGTTCTGCCCAGCCTTGTCAGCCACGTCATGCCTGGTCCTGATGGCTCCACAGAATTCATATAACTAGTGTCAGGGTGGGGCCTGAGGGGTAGGGGTGACACCTAATCACGCAAACACAGAAGAGTCATAACATGCGGTACCACTGCCAACTTCCAAGTTGTGTGTTTCCATAGAATTTGGGACTGAGATGGTTCATAAGAGGTCCCTCATTCTGGAATAAGTCCAGTCACTGGTAAAGAACTTCCTGATCCACTCCGATGTTCTACAACTAGGGAGTTTTTCAATCCTGTCCATCTTGCTTGGGTACCATCTGAGCCTTTTTCTTTTTTCCTTTTAATTTATTAGAGTAATGAAGAGTTAGCAGCCTGCATATTAAAACCATTTTACTTTGGGCTGGTTCATTCATCCTGATCCTTTCCCATGTTCCTCTTAAGATCACTTTCTCAACCCTCAAGTAATCTATGTGCTTCTCTCTTCGAAACTTGACACTCATGGCTATTATTTGCTTTGGAGATGTTGAATTGAGCCCAGATCTGGCCAGCACCCTGGCTCTTATCCTGGCTCCTGACCCATGGCTGCTTTGCTTGACCTGGGCCTGGTGGGAGTGAGGCCTCAGGCCTGTGCTGCAGAGAAGGAACAGCAGCCAAGTCTGCCAGGCACCTGCTTCTAGAGCAGGGCTCCTTCCACGGCATTGGGTCTTGCCCTGATGCAACATCTGGGGAGACAGGGCTTTGTCTTGGACTCTGGAACAAGTACTTTGTTTTCATCTTACAGGCACCGTGAATTATATAACTGATGGGGAGTTTCTTTTCACTTTGACGCTACAATGTTTAGAGCCAAATTTCTGGCCTGTCTTTGGCACAGATGAACTATTCTGTTTTTTTCTTTGACTAGCTAACTTCAAAGTAGGCATCTTACACTCTATGTATTTATGGTTATCTAAAAGCCTTCTTTAAATAAAGGAAACATTGATAAACATACAGCAATGTTCTATTGCTGAAGTGACCAGGTTTTCGATTCGAACAGTTTCACTCAGCTCACAATGTCTTCTACCATCCATTATTTAAGTAATTGGTTTATCTTCCTTGGTACAACACATCTGTCTCTCACAGATTATGTCACTAGATAAGTCACAATTCCCTAAATTCAGTTCTCTCACCTGTTCTTCAATATATAATAAGCTGGGTTCTAATTCCTTTTTCTCTTTTCATCTCTCATTTGGAGAATATTCAAACTCTGTGAATCATCATAATCTCCACCCACCCCAGGATTCCCAAGGCAGGGTGGGTGCCATGGGGTAGGGTGGGGGGGTCCCAACATGCACCTGAACACGTGTGGCCAGCAGTCCGGATTGTGGCTCCCCATCTCCAGGCCTACGCTGAGGATGGCCTCCATGCACAGGACGTGGGCTGTGTGCAGCCACACCCCCTGCACCTTCCCAATCTGCTCTAGTTTCTGCTCCACTTTTAGTTTCACTGTGCCAGAAAGATATTTATTAAAATAACAGTCTGAGTAAGGGAGACAGAAAGGGAGAGAGAAAGAATGAAAATGAAAGAACGTGTTATCATGCAAGGGCGAAGGGTCATTGGCAGGAAGCTCCTCTATGGCAGGTCCCCCAGCATGCAAACCATCCGGCAGCACACAGTAGTGACCCCTGGTCTGCAGCTCCGAAAGGCAGGAGGATCCTGAGCTAGTAGGTGCAATTTCTTGCAGCTGTTGGTTGTGCACAGCAGGGTGGATGGCTTCTGTCTGCTGACTCCTGCTAAAGCCACCTGTGCCCAGGCCCTTCACTTTCCCCTCAAACTGGTAATGTGGATGACTTCTCTGCAACTGGTTTAATGTTAAGCTTTTATTATGATGCACCTCTCCAAAACAACTTACCTATGTATATTCTGGCACCAGATGACTGCTTTATAACTGAAAATAAAATTTCATTTCCCTGAGCTTATACTTGTGAGCTCCAAATGGTACTTTTAAAAATCACAGATGACTAATGAGAAAGGACACTAAAGGCGACTTAATGTGTCAATAATGCAAAATGCCAAGGCAAGGCCAAACGACACTCTGTTCTCCTGGAATCAAGGTTTCAAGTCACCGTGTCTGACAGGATGACTGAATGGTGCTCTAGAACCACACGATACGACAAGCTCACTTCAAAGGAATCGAAGCCACCCTCCTAGTGTAAAGAGCAAAGTGATTTTTAGCAAAACCTCATTTGTCTTATGAATGTGATACTAATACTATTTTTTATTTGTAGGTAATTTGAATATTTTGGTTTGGGTTTTATGGGTTTTTAAAAACCATAAACGTTAACCACATTTGTTAAAAACATTTATGGTTCCCACTTAAGTAAAATGTTAAGCCCTTTTTGCGGTAAACACTGGAGCTCTGGGAACTGCTCTACTTTCAAATGGGTCTCTGAATTTTATTCAGGTTCGTGGCACACTGACCTACATTGTTTTTCTCAGCTAAGCGTGTCTGACGGTCTCTGTGACCGGCTAGCTGACACGTCTGATGGACGGTATTAGCACAGTTTGGACCAGGCTTGCCTTTCTCCTTTTGTTTGCGGCCCTCCGTCTATCTTCTGTTGCTATTAGGAAGGTCGTTCTCTCCTTTCACATCTAGATCACCATTAGCTTCACTGACTCACGGAAGTTAACAGGTTAAAACCAGCCTTTTCCTGAACTTGGATTTTTGTTTGACAAGACCAAAGTGAGCCTCCTTTCATGAACTTTTCTCCATTTGTTTGATCTTCCCCTTCAGACTACTGGCCAATCTGCTCTTGTCCACTAGAAACGGAGGGGTCTGTAAGTATACACTTCTGTGAGGCAGCAGGGCCATGGCCCTCGGGCTAGCGGTCAACCACACCTTCCCTGTGTCTAGAGGGTGCCACTGTAACACACGTCAGTCTGACCCAAGCCCATTGCCCAGTGGGATCTGTGGTCAGTGGCATGCATGACAACACATCACATACAATATGGGGACAGGGTCAGCTTGATGCAGGTGTGTGCACACCATATCCGAGGCACTGGATGGATGCTGGCCCGTCAGCCATTACCTTGTGCTATGGCATCACTGGGTTCTTGTGTGTCTCTTTCCTCTTTCTCTTCCTGGACACAGGAGGCAGCCGCCATCTGGGCAAGGGCTGAGGCGCAGTTAGCAGCAACCCCTTTAGAGGAGACAAAGAGTGATCCCCCGACTGAGTGTACTCTAATCATTCACCGAGCAGAGCCCCTTCTAAAGGGCTTCTTCCCCACCGGAGTCATTCCCAGCGAGTTCTCCCCTGGGCCGGGGACACTGCCACCCAACCCATACCCAGAGCGCAGCTGAGCCGTGCGGCTTTCCGCAGCCCATCAAGGCTCATGCAGATAGCATCGCGTTCCTTCTGGTTCTGCTCTTTGCTGCCTTCAGCTCCCAGAATGAAGGCTAGACCTTTGGAGCTCCCTGCCATCCGGCCAGTGAGAGGCGTCGATAAAGTATCGATCAAGTTTTTCCAGCAGCCCACCAGAATATAACGAGCAAACGCCACACCTGGAACATGAAAGGGTGTGTGTCACTTTCCAGAGACAAAAACAACCTGGCAATGAACGAACTGGGGTCCTCTGGCTGTGAAACGAGGAACACTGAGTTGCATGGACTATATGGGACTGTGTTTCACTTTGCACTTATAAATAATGAATGCTGTATCATTAGGTGGGTGATGTTAAGTAACTCCGTAAATTACTTCTTCTACCAAGACAAAACCCTCATTTATTTATGTCACCATGTGATAATGTGATTGCTGGTAATGCAGGCAATGTATGTTTATTCCTTGATAAACTCAAGACCCAAGTCACTACCTGCCACTGTCGAGTCATCGATTCTCCTGTTCTGGGCAAAGGGAGACTCTGTAGCAGCCGAGGCCATCAGCTGGCCGCCAATGGCACTGCTCTCTAAGCCGTCAATATCTGCCAAGGAGAAAGGGTGAGGTTCCCCCTAAATAACACAGTCCAGTGAAAAACAAATGACCATAACAATATTCACTTTTAACAAATATCCGCTATAACTGCTGTGTGCAGTGAACTGTCATCAGAATGCTGTACACTGCGGTTTATTCACTTGGTACAGTTTTCTTCCATTTTCAGAATATTCTTCTGTTAGACTGTTGTTTATTTTTAATTTGAAAAACAATGATAAATTCTTAATTATTTCTCTGTTAGAAAAAATCCATTGATATACAATAATTTGATCATTGAATATGCTTTTTATTCAAAGCCGTAGCCTTATTCCCAAATTTTATGTTACTCTAATGTGGATTTTTCTTTCAGAGCTTCCGCATATGAATTACAATGAGAATAAACCTCTTGGTCAGAGAACTGTATACTCTGATTGCATAGTACAAACATAATACCTCATACTTTTCAAAATGTTTCCACATGACACTTTTCATTGATCTTCCAAATAACTCAAAGTAGGTAGGCAGGGTTGGTCTTCTTTTCTTTCTTTCTTTCTTTTTTTTTTTTAATAGAGACAGAGTCTCACTTTATAGCTTTTGGTAGAGTGCTGTGGCATCACACTGCTCACAGCAACCTTCAACTCCTGGGCTTAGGCAATTCTCTTGCCTCAGCCTCCAGAGTGGCTGGGCCTACAGGTGCCCGGCACAATGCCTGGCTATTTTTTTTTTTTGTTGCAGTTTAGCTGGGGTCGGATTTGAATCCACCACCCTTAGTATAGGGGGCCAGTGCCCTACCCACTGAGCCACAGGCGCCGTCCAGTCTTGTTCTTAATTCATAGAAGAGAAAACAAATATAATCATATGCCACAGAATGATGTTTTGGTCAAGGACAGCCCAGCATGTGAGACAGCGGTCCCATAAGATTATGATGCAGTATTTTTGCTGTATCTTTTCTATGTTTAGATATACAAATACTTACCATTGTGTTACAAGTGTTTACAGCATTCCGTCCAGTAACATGCTGTATAGGATTGGAGCTTAGGAACAACAGGCCATACCATACAGCCTAGATGTGTGTAAGTACACTCCGTCAGGGTCACAGAATTCCTTAACGACACATTCTCAGAACACGTCTCTGTCCTCGCTAAACTAATGCATGACTGTAGTTAAAGTAGGTGAATCGCTAAAGGCCATGAGGCTGGTAAGAGAAGGAGTAAGACTTGGGATTCATGTCTGCTGACTCCTGTCCAGGCCTCTCCACAGCAGACCATGTTCCAGCTCAATAAGGGATCCTAAATTTCCTTGTTTAAATTTTTGTTAAATTCTCATCTACAAACTTACCTCAACAAATCTCTCCTTAACATTCTAGCAAGAAGGGAATGGCATGGGGTTGAGAAGACTGGGCTTTATTCTTAGCTCTCATTTAAGTAGCCTTGTTAGCCCTGGGCCAGGCAAGACATTCCATTCTCCGGAGCCCAAGTTCTTCCGAAGAAAGGAAGTAACCACTGGATAAATGACCATGGAGGTGAAACATTTATACTTGGTGCACTAATGTAGTAGGTGACTGCAACACAGGGAAAGGATGGGAAAGGAGGGCAATATAAATGTATTCCCTGAGTTTAGGGCTTCACCCTTACCCCAATAGGATGAGATTTCTTTGTATGGTGTTTGAAAATTATTTCATTATATCTCTTTTTTTTTTTTTTGTATTACTACAAAAGAGAAGTTATTAATTTAAAGGCAAATGATGAAGAAGGACACTCCTATCTTAAAATACCATCATCCTAACCATAAGCAGAAATACAGAGCTTTCATTCACTATATCTTTGATTCTTACAGAAATTACAAAAAGCCTGCAGGCTTCTGGGTAACATATCAGCAGCAAAAACAGGGGAAAAATCTATATGTTTGCTAAAGTAGGAATAGGCCAGTTTCTCTGAAATTAATTTGTCAAATAGTCTTAATGACCAGAAACTGTCATTTATCAAAGTTATAATGTTTCTTATCTGCTAAGTGAAGGACCCATGAATTCAAGTACTACAAAGTTTATTTCCATGCTAAAATCCCACAATTCCATAGAACACTATGACATTAGGAATAAACACAGTTAGTAGATAATCAGATTACTACCACTGTTTCTCTTTGTATATAATGAAAAGATCAGACAGAAGTTTCCAAACTCCAGGTCATTTTCTAGTCAACACTTATCACTTAACCCCTGGAATTTGCCACAAAGACTCCTAGAACCTTATTTTGTCAAATTTTAATGAAACATCTCGGGTTTTTTAAACTTATTAATCCGAAGTTAAATAATTTCCCATCACAGTGCTTGAGCTTACTGTAAAAGAGACGGCTGATTAACAGTGAGGACTGATGAATATGGCAACTGTCTATGGTCTGTTATTTCTTCATTTTGCATCTACTGAATGATTCCTTTTATTAAGGTCTTGGTAAGAAGTTACTTTTGGCAGAAACTATGGTATTTGAAAATTAAAGCTGGAAGGTTTAGGATCCTCATCCAAATCTCAAGGCACCTATAAGCTGTGGGTAGTGCCTTCATCCCCCGTGAAAGGAGTTTGTAAAAACAAATGGACAGGCCAGCCAAACAATGACAACTGCAACAAAAGATAGATGGGCGTTGTGGCGGGCGCCTGTAGTCCCAGTTACTTAGGAGGCTGAGGCAAGAGAATGGCTTAAGCCCAAGAGTTTGAGGTTGCTGTAAGCTGTGACTGCACAGCATTCTACTGAGGGTGACATAGTGAGACTCATGTCTCAAAAATAAATAAATAAATACAAAATAAAATAAAACTGAGAGGGTTAGGCATGGTAGTTCACGCACACTTATAATCCTAGCACTAGCCACATACACCCAGGCTGGCGGGTTTGAACCCAGCCCGGGCCAGCTGAACAACAATGTTGTTGTTGTTGTTGTTGTACTTGTCATTGTTGTTTACCTGGCCCGGGCCGGGTTCAAATCCGCCAGCCTTGGTGCATGTGGCCGGCGCTGTAATCACTGAGCTACGGGTGCTGAGCCAAAATTTCTGATAGTTAAAGAGGATTTGAAAATTTCTCTAGACACTGAAGACAAAGATGGCGGGCAGGCAAGTATTTAGCATTATTTTAGTTCTGATATAGCTGGGAAAGGGAGGGAGGCCCTCTGAAAGCAACAGGAAATGGGAAGGAAGCTGCGCTTAAAATCAATCTCTTTACATGACAGGTTAAATTCCAGGCACCCTGAACAATATGGGCACTGATTCCAGACTTTGTCCCCAGAAAGAGACCAACAGACAAAGATATTAAGTTAGTCCTCATCTAATGGGGCGCGGTGAGTCCTACAGACTCTCACACGGAGAAAGGAGAGAAAACCCTTCTAATATGAATTCATGACACTTCCCTAAAACTGTCACCAAGTGGGAGGGAAGCTTTGTGGATGCTGTTTCAAAGTCTGCTCCAAACATCATTGTTTCTCTGAAAGGGGCTTTGAAGTGTCAGCTGTCCCGCCCTGCCAGCTGCCCAGCCTGGAGAGGAGCCACTGACCAGTGAGCATCGTGATGAGGGGAAGGCTGTTGTCCTCAGGGCTGCCCCAGTAGCCGGCCTCTCCGAGCATGTTCCTGTCCAGCACCTGGTGGTAGAGCTCCTCAATCCAGGCCTGCGAGAAGACCATCAGCACCCCGCTGGTCTGCACCTGCTTCATGAACTCTTTCTGCAGAGAGAAGACACCTGTGAAGGTGACAAACACCATCCCCTGCAAATGGACAGGCTCGCACAGCCTCAGCCACCTCTTCATGTCACACAGCCCTGAACCAAGTCGGAGGCTTGTTCACTGGAGGTAGAGGGAAGAGAAGCTGAGATGGGGAGGTCCCCAGTGTCCTGAAGTTCTTTTTACTTATACCTTAACAGACACCCCATAGAAGAATTAGAGAGGCTGCATTTTATATCTTTACTCTTTGACGTGTGGGAGCACTAGCAACTGCTCAGATGCACTTATCTGCAGCCGAGCAGAGACGGAGTGTGCTCCCTGAAGGAACAGGTGCGCTTCAGGAGACACTTCACTTCCACGTACACTTACCCTTGGGAATTCACAACTTATTAAGCAAACGAGTATTTCCTTCATGCAAAGCCATAGACTTTGGCTCTGGAACTGACAATAGGTCTACCACAGAGAGGCTTGCTCAGTCAAGGGAGCCAACTACAGGACAGTCAACAATATTTCCATCACACACCTGATGGGGGTATTTATTATGAACAGTCAGTAAGCTGTCACCAGTAGGTCTGAGAACATTTTTGAATACAATGAAGGATATTTGTAGCAGTACGCTTTCACTTTACAGTAAATTCCCTGCACATCTTTTGATCTCACTTCAAATGTTGATGATGTGGTGTTTTGTTTTGTTTTGTTTTTGAGACAGAGTCTCTCTTTGTGACCCTAGAGTGCCATGGCATCATGGCTCACAGCAACCTCAAACTCTCGGCTCAAGCGAGTCTCTTGCCTCAGCTTCCTGAGTAGCTGGGACTATAGGAGCTTGCCATAACACCTGGCTTTTTTTTTTTTTTTAAGAGACCGGGTCTTGCTCTTGCTAAGGCTGGTCTCAAACTCCTGAGCTCAGGCGATCCACCCCCCTCAGCCTCCCTGCGTGCTAGGATTACAGGTGTGAGCCATCACGCCTGGCCCAATGATGTGATTTTGAGCATGTTTTATGCACATGTGTGTTTAATAGCTCACTGGCTACGCCACTGCCATCCACGGGCAGCCTTTCACAGGCCCTCATGTGCATCCCCTCCACGCTGTCTGGAGCCTGGGGGCAGCTCTGTGGCTCACAGTACTGGGCAGATGTACTTTCGCAGCCATCTCCTTCCCCCCTCCACAGCCCCAAGGACATTACCAGCCCAGGGCGGTGTGGAACAGAAGACACCTCACCATACTTCTTAGGGAGCCCATGCTTTAGGTACAGCCAGGAGGTCACGGCCTGCCTCTGGGGCATCTGACTGGGACTCACACTCACCATCACACTTGGTGGCAGGGTCGGCCGCTTCCTGTAGTAGTCGCCGTGGGAGAGCTTCAGGTTGAGGAGCAGGGCGCAGTGCGCAGCTGTGTACAAGCTGTCAGCGTTCATCAGCATCTGGAAGCCCAGGCTGCTGTTCCCGTCGAAGCCAGGAGAGTGCATCATGCCTACGGGAGGGGATCAAGAGACCTTCAGGGCTGCAGACGTCAGGCTTGGCCAGTCCAGGTGACACGAACTACATCTTGCAGAACATTTCTGCCTGGCAAGCACAGCCAGCCAGGAACACACCACAGCAGGGTGGCAACATGTGTGCACTCTGTGGTGACCTGCCCACGCCGGAGTCCTCATCTCTTCCTTAGCAGCTTTAATAACATCTTTAAATGCTCTCTGTCTCATGTTCTCTCCCTACAGAGGGAGAGTCATTGACTGCATTGTCTCTTGCTCGAATCTTCTGATGGCTTTCCATCACAGTGTGGTAATACCCGGCCCCACCTTCCTCTCTCCTCACCCCACCGCCACCTTGTCCTGCCTGCCATGCCTTGACCACACCAAGCCTAGACCTGCTTCAAGTTTCACCACTCCCCAGAACGGTCCTCCCCAGATCCCTGAAAACTTACCCCCCCCCAATTCTTCAAGCTCAAGTGTCAGACAGATTATCCTTTCCAAGTCCATGTAATAGCAGTCACTCTTCCAAACTTCAATACTCCCTTCACTACTGTTATTTAACTGCCTCAAAGGCATTTGCTTTATTCAGCATTATATTGACATATATTTGATGTCATGAGGTCACTACTGTAAGATCAATGGGAAGGTGGTATTCCGTTAGTGTTGTTCACTACAGAGCCCCATTGCCCAGAACTGTGCCTGGCACACAGTAGACCCTTGAAAAATATTCTCCGAATGAGTAAGAATGAATGAACAAACTTGCTGCAAGAACTAGAACGCAATAATGCATGTAAGATGTGGAGGACAGTTACTCATAAATACAGACTTTTTAAAAGGTAATAATGTTTCTCCAAAAGCTAAACATGGAATTACCCTATGATCCAACAATTTGGTTCCAAGTTATATATCCCAAAGTATTGAAAGCACAGGTTTGAATGTTGAATTGTAAATCAGCGTTCACTGTGGCATTACTCAGAATATCCCAAAGGCAGAAACAACTAAAGTGTTTGTCAACTGGTGAATAGATAAAAAAAAAAAAAAAAGTGCACATAAAATGGAATATTATATAGTCATAAAAATGGGGTTCTGATACATGGCCCAACACAGATGTACCTTGAAAACATTATGATAAGTGAAATAAGCCAAGCACAAAATGACAAATAGGTATGATCCATTTATATAACAGAAAGTAGATGGGTGGTTACCAGGGACTAGGGGATAGTAGTTTCTGTTTGGGATGATAAAGTTCTGGAAATAGAGCTGATGTTTGCCTAACATTGTGATTATAACAGATAATAATGTAATATATCAAAACCCATTAAATTGTGTACTTTAAGTAAACTGTGAGGTATGTAAATTCTCTCTCAGTAAAACTGTTAAAAAATAAATGAGCAAATAAAGAGGCATTGATTTTCTGCTCATTATTTTTTCTTAAAAAATTATACAAAATGGTTTATGATTAATAGAGTTTCATTCTGAAAGGCCCTTTGAGCTTTGTGTAACATTAACTGAAAAAACAAGCAAATCAACAACTATATCTCATACTCCACAAATGGGGTCATTCAGCCAGAGGGTTGGTGCCTTGTTCAAACTTTCATGGAGAGCGTGAAGTGACAAAAATTATCCAAGTCAGCTTGTCTGCAGGTACTCTACTAGGAGTCCCAAGGCCATTGGGAGGCCACCGTTTCCAGACCCTGGTGGCCGGTATACTCCCCACTGGCTGGAGCCCGGGGGCAGTCTCAGCTCGCAGTGCTGTGTGACTGCACAGCTGTGCCTTACGTTGCTATCTCCTTCCACTCCTGAAGCCCCACAGGCATGGGCCGTCCTGAGCAGTGTGGAACAGAGCACACCCCACAGTCCTCTCCCCACCTTAGGAAATTGCAAATTAATGTTCTGTGAACACGCTGAGGCTGGGTTTAAGTGAGTGGGGGCAACAGTCCATCCTTACTTATGTACATCCAGATTGTACATGTCCGCACACTTTTCAGACCTAAAATCATCCCTTAATCAGAAATATGCCTCTTAGATAAAACATGTAAGATTTCTAGAATTAACGATCAAGTGAGCAAGAAAAACAAATTTGCAACTGGCATGTTTATCTTATGATGTTATCTCTGTGCATTTCAATGAATATGCCATGATATGGACCTGAAGAAGCTTTCAAAGTTGAAGAAAATTCAAGACCTTTGAGAACAGTATAAACATCATTGGTAGATATATCTATATATATTATTTTAATAAGACAACCTCGGACAATCAAACATTGTTCTGTAAGAACTTTGCATCTGACTTAAGAGATTTTTTTACTGAGGGTACTTTGTAACTATGGGCTAAAGCACATTTTAAAAGCAAGTTCAGGTTGACAGTGGGATTTGAAAAATTACATCCTTGGTCAGAACATGAGCAGAAAATCTCGGCCCTGGTGGTCCGTGGGAACCCCTAGCGTTCCTAAGGTCCAGGTAGGGTTGCTTCCAGTTCCCTGGAGGAGACACAGAGTGTAAGACCAGTTTCTTTCCATGGTAATGCAGAAAGCGGCATTCCGGGTTGGGTATTTACATTACCTTGGATCATAGATAAAAGGTACATTTGAGTATACAAACAAGGCAAGAAAAAGTATCTGCAATTTACTATTCGATATTAGTAAAAAATTTCTTCAAAAATTTTGAAACCAACTATTACCTTACAATATTTCAGGAAACTGAGCACTGGCTCAGATGCTAAAAGCAAAAAAGGCAGCCAATGTGACTGCTGACGTGGAGGCCGAAATTGTGAACAGAGAGGCGACAAAGGGGCTACCTAATTCGGAAATCATTTGTTGGACTTGCTGGGGGCAATCTGTTGGTACTGGCCTATGCCTGCATGCAGATTAGTTTCTTAAAGTACAAAGAGCTGCAAAATTTGAGAATAAAACAAAGTTAGGTCTCTTCTATCAACTTAAGGAAAATCGCATTTTCTTGCTATATCAGATATAGTTCACTGGTGATTTTAATAATGAAAATAACACGATAACTATATATTTAACAAACGTTTTCTATTGTCCTAGGTTAATCTCTTCTCATACAGTATTCATTTGATCCTGCCTCAACTTTATTTATCAGTATGGAAAGCGCCTGAGAGAGGTTAAATCGTTTGTCCAAAGTTACACAGTTAGAAATTGGCAAAGGTCTTTGGGGCCCAAATTCCAGGCTTTTTGCACTGTGCTGTGCTATAGTTGCTTCCCAGGCTGTGAAAAGATTCTACTGTGTCGCGCCTCTAAGAGATACTCTGTTTCCCATACACCCTTCTGGCTGGTCTCACTGACGTGTTAACCAGTTTGGAGTGACCAACTGGAGTAACTGTGACCTTTAACATAGTCTGGTAATTAGTATCTTCAGTGAGTAAAGTTTATTTTCTCCCCCTGTGACTAAGATGTGCTTTATGGCCAGAGCAGGAGGATGGACCACCTGCTTGACTGGTGACCTCTGTGACCACCCCAAAGATTAAATACAAGATGAGCACAAGCCACCTCTAAGTCCCTTCCATGGCTAAGAGAATTTGGTATTTCCTTTTTTGATAAACATTTAATACTTAATTTGAAACATTTAACAGTACTGAAGAGCATAAGAAGTAAGAACAATAGTTCATGTTTCTCCTGGGGCCCAATGACGCTTTCCTCCATCAGCAAAACTTCCTTCCTTGTGTGTGCAGAAATATAATCACCAATGGAGATCACCCTGCACACATCAGAGGCTGCGCCTCTCTGTTTTCTAACAATACATGTTATTCTTCTCTTGTTATTGGTGCCTACGGAGCTGTCTCATTCATTTTCAGTGCCTGAGTATGTAACATTGCACGGTTACATCATGATTTATTTAATTAATGCTCTACTGGATGGACATTTATGTTGTTTCAATTATGAAAAAAGTTGAAATGATGAAATAAATGTTAGCACTTCTCCAAATGTAGCTGTGGATGAAAAAGCAGAATAAATACGTATTTACATATGACAGGTACAGCCAAAATATTTCCCATATAGTTTTGTACCAAATTTTCCTCCTACTAAGTGTGTATAAAAACACTCTTGGACCCTGTATCAGCAACAGTGGGCATTATTAACTTTCTAAACCTTCTTAATAAGATTAGACAACTTTGCTTAGTAACAGAGTTTTTAATTAAGTCTATGGTTCTAACCTTTACAGAATATTACTGCTTTATTTTCTGATAGAAGTTATGAGAAATTGTTTTTAGAGATTTGGGGAAAGGTATAAGGAAGAAAATAAAAATCTATAATAACAACATTCTGAGTAGTACTAACATTTCTTTCTTTTCTTCTTTTTTGAGACAGAGTCTCACTCTGTCACCCTGGTAGAGTGCCACGATATCATCATAGCTCACAGCAACCTCAAACTTTTGGGCTTGAGCAATCCTCTCAATCCTCTCAGGCACCCACCACAACACCTGGCTAGTTTTTCTTCTTTTAGTAGAGACAGAGTCCTGTCTGTCTTGCTCAGGCTGGTCTCAGACACCTGAGCTCAAGCAATCTATCCACCTCAGCCTCCCAGAGTGTTAGGATTACAGGTGTGAGCCTCCACACCCAGCATACTAATATTTTAATGTGAATTTTGAATCCTTTTAAAAATTAATTATGACCATTTTTCATGTTATTAAATACTTGAAAACATCATGGCCACATATCATAAATGTACATATCGTAACTCATTTAACCTTTTCCTTATTTGGAAGCAGTTATATTGTTTCTGAACGTTTTTGCTGTTAAATAATGCTACTATATATATTTCTATACGTAAATGTCTGCCTGAGTTTGTTTCTTCAGTGTAGATGCCCGGGAGCCAATGAGTTTCAAGGTACCAACTGGTATCTGTCTGTTAGGACTTGAAAACAGTCACGGAGCTATTGGGCTAGTTTTACAGCCCTGTGGTCACAATCCCATAGGAACATCTGGTTTGACCCTAGAATGGGAGCAGAGGGAAGGGACAGACCAAATGTCCTCCCAGCTAGGGGACTAGGGTCAGACTTGTTTTAATTTAAAGAAATAGATATTTCTTAAACAAATGATACTCATCCTTACCACACTATATCCTATGGAATTTTATATTTTATAAGAGCACATTGCTTACAGTAAGCCTAAGCTCTGGTCACAGAAAGTCTTCAGACCGTAACTGAAAACCACTGATCTAAGGAACAGCAAAGTCAATGCTTGTGCCTCATTATCAGCTGCCGTGCAAGGCTGGGTCTTCCTGTCGGGGCCAAGGAGCCACCTCATACAGATGCCACTTTCTTCCATGCGCCATCAAAGCGGCATTTCTGTAGCGATCACCGCTCAAGTCAAGTACTGTTTGGATAAAAACCCTATTTGTTTGAATGTTTTCAAATTCCCCCACCATAAGAAACTTTAATTTCATTTAAAAGAAAGGCCCTCTTGAATCATGTAGCATCAAGGAGGCTCATTTCAATGGCGTTTTAGCTCTCTGAGGACAGGAATTGCTGAGAAACACAGTATGATTGTGAGTCAGCCAAGAGGGCAGGCCCTGATGACAGGGTAGGGATGAATGCTCCATGGAAGTTTTTAACATCAAAATAAATAGGAAGTCAAAGATCTGATTTACAACTCGTAGGTGAGGGGGGATTCTTTTCTGTTTTAACTTCCATAAATTTCTCTTGGGAGAATAAAGGAAATCTGTCACCACTCTGTCTCAGTAGAGCACAAATATTTCCCTTTTGCTCACTTTATTTTTTTTTCAAGATATGGAAATTCATTTTACATATGAATGCCATTTTATTTTTGTCATAAAGTCTCTTAAATGTTATATCCTGTATTATATGTTATACAAAATATCATGGTATATGCTTGGATCTTGTCCAATAAAAATGTTGCGGTTTCTATTTCTATGACCTGCGGTTTACATTGTCTTTAAGTCTTTCTATCCTTTGTTTTGTACAAATGTGGGCATCCCAGGTTAGAGACTATTGACTCAATTTCAAGAGAAGCCAGCCCTGCCTGATTCCTGGCCCAGAAGGAGAAACCAAGAAAACACTCTGGACCTCAAGTATCCCTTCAAGAAAAATTCTAGATAAATAATTTTTTTAACCTTTTAATAGAATTTAAATAAAATGATCCTTATTTTGAGCATCACAGAAATCTATACCAGCACTGTTGCTCTGTGCAAAAAGGTGGGATACTTGCACCCACTTTTCATTCTCTACTAGACATGTAATCTATACATTTCTTTAATTACTATTCTGATTGTTGTTATTGCATTGTAGACATCTTGTGCCACAGAAGAATAGCTCCTAGCCTCCCCTTAGATAGACACCCTTAACAGGGGCATGCTAGGGATGCTACTTTTTAATGTTATGACCCTAGCCACCCTTTTTTTTTTTTACTTTTCTTCTCCTCTCACATAGCCTAGAATAGCAGGAAAACACTATAGTTGAACTACTTTAGAATATAGCTAGAGGGAATTTGTATAGTGTTAAATACCATGTGCTGCACCTTTATAAATATCTCAGAGAAGTTGAAATCTGAATGGAAACCAAGCTGCATGGCTGCAACAGGTCCTTCTCATACTGCAGTTCACATGGAACCCCATGATTGACCGGTTCTTGGAGTTATTCACCTGAATCCCTCAAGGTTTCAGATCAGTACTACACAGCTTTTTAAAGTTAGGACTCTCGTTCCTTTTGATAGAGCTCCTTACTTATCTTACTGTCCCTTAAGTGCTGTACTAAAACAGTAGTTAAGAGCACTGATGTCTCTGTCACACAAACCTTGGGTCCCCAACCAGGCACCTGTGAACACCTACAGACAGTTGCAAAGCAGTTTTGTTCCTCTCACCCCCAGTCCTAACTATGCCCCTTTTTAGGAGAAAGAAGTCACAACAGTTCCTGGCCCTTCTCCACCTCCTGGCTCACATCTCAGGAATGAGGTGTAGCCAAGTCTGGGTGGACTAAAACCAACAATATTAAAGTAATGTAAGACTATAGGGTAAGAACTTTGGTAAAATCTTATTTCTATAGACGTATAGACATAACTAAAATGTAACCAGCCATTTCCCTCAAATTACCTTCTTGCTGTAACTGCTCACTGCTTAAATGTCACATACCCCTGGCTGGGGCAAGATTTGTGACTTCCCCAATCATATTACTACTGCAAAACCTAAGGCTGGTCTTTGAGATACCTTCCAGACTCTGCATTTAGGGAGACAAACTGATGTCTACCTGACCAGTAACTATGGAGGAGAACTGGTCCAGCAGGTCCCGTGACCCCCTACCCAGGAATTATTTCAGCCAAAAAGACAATTTCTGCTTCCCAGCCCTATGAATTCATTTCTAGTCAATCACTAGGCACAATTCCCTAGTTTTTTTTGTTAACCAAACCACTCTTAAAATTCTTTCCCCCCAAGTTCTTGAGAAGATGGATTTGAGAAACTTCTCCCATGTCCTCACCTGGTGCCTTTTGGTATCAAACTCTTTCTCCACTGCAACTCCTGCTGTCTCAGTATATTGGCCAATATCTGGGCAGGGGACTAGAGGCCAGGTTGGGGGATAACAGTTACTTCTCATTCTTTACTTGGCAGCCTGTACCTTTATCAACTTCATAGACTATTCTAGCTACTGATTGCTACAGAATTCAAATAAATCACCACCAATAAGGTCTTAGATTTCTTTGCTCTCTTTAAATGGGGGGAATAAAAAAATTCATTAATATGTTCTGAACACATTAAAATACAAGCATGATGGTAATTGCCCATTAAGGAAAAATGCTCTGAATATTCTTGTTGACTATATATACCAAAAAGTTATTTACAAACCTGAGCAGAAAGTAGAGGCAAAGTTCTGGAGTGCAGAGTCTACCTCTTCCACGCTGGAAAGAGCTAGA
Organism: Perodicticus potto; assembly: GCA_963574655.1. Lineage (NCBI taxonomy): Eukaryota > Metazoa > Chordata > Mammalia > Primates > Lorisidae > Perodicticus > Perodicticus potto. The sequence goes on along the minus strand of CAUYRH010158080.1, from coordinate 18,633 downwards.
AGCCGAGGAATGAGGCTCTCCAGGGACTGCACGAACAGCCTGGCACTGTGCTGATCAGCCTCCTGGTTCTTCAGCAGCTTTAGAGACAGAGCAGCAGTTCGCAGGGACCGGTGGCCCAGGCAGTCCCGAGGGGTCTGTTCTTCATCAGCTAGGGAACAGTTGTCCGACCCGATGTCTGACACATCAGACCTGCCTGAGTCCTTTTCTGCTGCCATTGAGTACTGATCGCAGGAATCAAATTCTGTCCTAGAGAGGTCTTGGTCATCTACACTAAAGTTGCTCTCACTATACCGAGACCCATAAGACTTCGTCCTGCAGTCCACGGACAGGAAGTTGGTTATGTCAGGGTAAGCAACTGTGTGGCTTCTCTGCACAACATCTGGCTGGTCCACGGCCTCTGGTTCCAACACCTTGCTCAGCGTCTCCTTGCCCTCCTGGATGGCGGGCGACTTGAGGCTGTGCTTGTGGTTATCAGAGTGGTCCTCCGGGGTAGTCTGGCCCAACTCTCCATCCAAAGTGGTCTGGCCTGTGTCCGTGGTGACACTAATGCTGATGTCAGGGCTCCTCTCGTTCCCTGACTCCCACGGTGTGTGTTCTGAGGACAGCACTCGCCGTTGCCAGCGGAAGTCAGCCTCGTTGATCTCCATGGAGTCCCGGCTCCACTCAGCCCCATCCTTCAGCTCCTCCAGGCGCAGAAGCAGCAGCTGCACCTGACTGTCACTCAGGCCCTTGCCCTGGCTGAGCTCGTCGAGGGCACCAAGCAAGGTGCAGACACAGGACACGGCCGCATAGCAAGCTTCGATGCCACCCTTGATGCATGCTTCAGTCATGCCGTCCATGATGCTAAGTGCGTTCAGGAGAGAAAACGGCACCAAGGCATAAAACACAGAAAAATGCCCCCAAACAAATAAGAATTATTAGCCCTGCAAATAATATAGTAGTCCAAACAGCAAGATCTGCATAAAACTTAATGGTCTGGGCAATAAATAAAACACACACACACAGGCCAGCAGAGGAGAACTTCAAGGTCAAGTGGTCCACCTTGAATCACATCCCCTCTTGGATAGCTGGTTTTTCTGTGGACAAAAACTCCCAATAGGAATTAATAATCTTCTCAAGGGCAGGCACTGAACAACCTCAACTTTGTATCATCCTCAGGTTTTAAAATAGAAAATAGTTATAATGGCTACACGATAATAGGGGATTAGAAATCCCTTATTAGAAATCATATAATGTCCAGTTTTCTAGGGAGGGAGACTGAATGGGAAGGAGTCCTGTACCGACAGGATTGTGAATCAAAAAGTTATTCCCTGAAATAATCCCAATGAATACGTTTTGTACATGTCACTTTATATATGGAAAGTTACATGATTATAATAAACCGAGATAGGTCTTCTCACATGGCTTGTGGGTAAATGATCGGTCACGTTTCATAACATGTACATTTATAAAAATTTTAGGGATTTGCAAGCAAATTTGGAAGTGTTCAGAGGAACATCTTCACCAAGCAATAAATACCTAGTAGGGCAGTGTATCTTACAGTTTAAGAAGATCCAGATGAGATCTTCTTTTTGCAAGAGATCTTTTTCTGGACTCCAATTCAGTGGAGCTGGGTCCTGCCAAGTCACAGAGGCGCTGTGGGCTCCCGAGGATCTTTAAGAAAAGGGGAAAATAACAGCAAAGCGAATATCACAAAAAAAGACAAGTTTTAAATCGTGAGACCAAATAAACATGCACCTTCTCTACCCAGGGAGTACATAAGGAGAAACAAACCCATTTGGAACTTCAAGTCTTCACGAAACCGATTGAGGCATTCTTAACATTATAGTACACAATGGCCTTCCAGCTCCCCGACTCAGGGCTGGCTTGGACAAAGAAAATTCTCTGAGGGATTACTGTAAACTATTTTATGGTCTAGAACTAGAAAACATTTGGATCTCTGTTATTTAGTGAGATTGCCTACAGTGTAGCTTTCCCACTCTGCTTTATTTGCTAGCAAGTCAGCTTCATAAACTGAGTGGGAAAGTATTCCCTCTCTCTGAAAAAGTTCATGAAAGATTAAAATTATCTGTTCCTTGGTGGGACTGCAAACTGATACAACCTTTTTGGAAGGAAGTATGGAGAACCCTGAAAGAACTCAAGCTAGACCTCCCATTTGATCCTGCAATCCCATTACTGGGCATCTACCCAGAAGGAAAAAAATCCTTTTATCATAAGGACACTTTCACTAGACTGTTTATTGCAGCTCAATTTACAATCGCCAAAATGTGGAAACAGCTTGAATGCCCACCAACCCAGGAATGGATTCACAAGCTGTGGTATATGTACACTATGGAATACTATTCGGCCATTTAAAAAAATGGAGACTTTACAGCCTTTGTATTAATCTGGATGGAAGTGGAACACATTATTCTTAGTAAAGCATTACAAGAATGGAGAAACATGAATCCCATGTACTCAATTTTGATAAGAGGACAATTAATGACAATTAATGACACAGTGGGGGTGAGGGAAGGGGAGAACAGAGAGAGAAAGAATGAGGGAGGGGTGGGGAAAGGAAGAGCAGAGAGAGGGAAGGAGCAAGGGGGGGTGGGGTTTTGGTGTGTGCCACACCTTTGGGGGGCAAAACACGATTGTAAGAGGGACTTTACCCAACAAATGCAATCAGTGTAACCTGGTTTCTTGTACCCTCAATGAATCCCCAACAATTAAAAAAAAAAAATTATCTGTTCCTTGAATTCTTGGTATAACTAGTTTCTTCTTCTTTCTTCTTCTTTTTTTTTTTTTTTATAAAGAAAGGAAATTTATTTTTTACAGTTCTGGAGCTTGGGAAGTTCAAGCACATAGCACCTGTATCTAGTGAGGGCCTTCCTGCTGCTTCATAACCTGGCAGAGGGCATCACGTGGTGAGAGGGTAAGAGAGGTGTGTGTCAGCTCAGGACTCTCTTCCTCTTTTCATAGTTACCAGGTTATAACTAGTTTCTAAAGTCAGCTGGGGCTGGTATGGGAAGATTTTACTACAGATTCCATTTCTTTAAAGATTAAAGGACTACTCACATCTTCAATTTTTTCTCGATCCAACTTTTTTAAAGTTGCGTTATTTCTTAGGAACTTAGCCATTTTTCCTAAGTTTCCAAAGTTACTGGCCTAAAGTTGCCTTAATATCCTCTTTAACTTCTTTAATGTTTGTAACATCTACAGTTTGATACTTTTTTTTTCATTTTTTTTTTTGTTCTGGAATTTTTTTGAATTGCTTGAGAGAAGTTTTTCTATTTTCTTAGTCTTTTCAAAGTCCTAACATCTTCTGCTTTTTGATCCTTTATAGTATTTTTGCTTTGTTTTTATTTCAGAATAAGATGGGGGGCAAATGTTTAAGTTACACTGTTTTCATTTCTAAGGTAAAGTTCAAGTTGTAGTTGAGCCCTTCACCCAGGGGGTGTGAATACCCTTACACTGGGCACATTAGGTGAGAGCTGCCAATCACCTTTGCTCTTCTTCCTCTCTTCTCCCTTCCCCCTCATTAGAATATACTTGTATTTTTCTTTTGTGTTGGGGGTAGTTACTTATATGTTAGTTTCATATGAGTATTGAGTACACTGAATACTTTTTCCATTCTTGTGGTACTTTACTAAGAAGAATGTGTTTCAGCCCCATCCAGGTAAGTACAAAAGCTGTAAAGTCTCCATCTTTTCTTATGGCTGAATAGTACTCCATGGTATACATATCAGTTTATTAATCTACTCATGGGTTCAAGGGCACTTGGGCTGCTTCCATGTCTTGGCAATTGTGAATGGAGCTATTACAAACACGCTAGTGCAAATGTCCTTGTGGCAAAATGATTTTTGTATATTTGCTTTCTATCACATAGCTTTCTGCTTTTATCCTTAGTTTTCCTCCTTTCTACTTTATTTGAATTTATTTTGATGTTTTTCCCCATCTACCTAAGTTGGGGAATTTGGTCTTTAATTTTAGATTTTTCCACTTTTTAATATAAGGAATTCAAGCTATAAATGTCCTCCTGTGTAGAGCTTTAGCTACCTGCTCATGAGTTTTCATGAATAGAATGTTCATAATTGTTCATTTCTAACCAGTGTTTATTTCTATATGGTAGAGGACTTTATAGAAAATTTCAATCCAAGGCTGAATTAATTCAGGGAAAATATGGTTAATGAAGTATACATGGAGCAGACATCCCATCACTATGTCCACTCATTTTCAAAGTGATTTATACACCAAGCAAAGGAGGTAAAAGTTATATTATTTAGAAGACACATTTTCAGCAGCTTTCCACTTTCCCTCTTTGCGTATTTCTTTTTCACCATAGAAACTGGAAACCTCTGTCGAGGAGGAACAGAAACGAAGCGTCCACTTTTCTTTCCACATTTCATTTCTTTGACATCAAAAGAGGAACAGTGATGCTGGGGCTGAGTCAGACAGAAGCTCTCCCCTCTCCTCCTGCCCCCTCTCAGGCCTGCAGCCACGGGGCCGCCCTTACGTGCCTCTGGGCACTGCCTCCTGTTAGAAGGGTAAGTGCAGTCCCCAGGCTGGAGTGGACAACCTCACTGTCTCCTAGGATCTCACCACATTCTCTAATCCAACTTTCCTCACCAGTAACAAATTAGATAATATATTTTAATCCCCACATTATTAATCCTGTTTACTTCTCTACTGTTTCAGAATGTGGATTCTAACTAGGCTTCTGAAGAACCCTGAACAAACACTAAAAGAAAGGCAAGACACTTCCAATCTCGGCTTCTTCAGGGAATAAGAGATGTGGGATCAGCGGTTGGGTGGCTCCAGTCTGATGGCGACTACGAGACGCCTCCAAATGCTGAACTACTGGGGAGAGAACAGGAATTGAGGAGAACTTTTTCATTACTGTTCATTTTAGAAGAAAGTGGAAGTAGAAAATAGCATGTACTTGAAAAACAAAATGTCCTGTATGTCTTTGATTAATAGGCACAGGATGCAAACAGGAGAGTGACAACCAGAATGAGAACAGCGAGGTAACATATCAAGTGTTTACACTCTACAAGGCTGCACTAACATCCCGCATGCATAGCCCTGTCCATTGTGGTATCTAGGTTATTAACTTTTCCAAATTATTGGGTTTGTCATATCAAGCGGAGGCACTGCTTTTCAGAGCATTCTGGCCCCAATCGGCGTGCTGGGCTCCACGGGGCAGCATTGTCTGGACTTGTTACGAGGTGCTACCCTCGCCTTGGGAAAATGAGACCTTGGGAAGCTAGAAAATCTTATGAGCCAGGGAAACACATAACTAATTTCCTTTGTAGTAGCAAAGAACATTTGAACACCTGCATGCCCCGTAGGCAGAGTATTTATTCACTCAGGTATCAAGTGGGGCTATGGTGGGCAGCTCTAATGCCTGCCAATTCTGAGGGAAAAGGAAAGGGTTCTGGGGCTTACAAAGTAACCTCTTTACAGACATTGTGTCTCCAGATCCAGCTGTTATTCAGGTAGAACTTACTAAAAGTGTATTCTCATTCAAGCATTGCAGTGTTAAATACCGGGGCAAATATAGAAGAGCAACATTTGCAAAAATATATTTGAGAAGAAGTTTGTTCCCTATTATCTTGTCAAATGATCAGTGTAATGGGATATATTACCAGTTGCTAAACAGTGGGATGGAACTTTATTTTATTTTTGGCAGTTTTTGGCTAGGGCCAGGTTCAAACCCACCACCTCTGGTATGTGGGGCCAGTGCCCTACTCCTTGAGCCACAGGCGCTGCCCTGGGATGGAATAAGAGCAAGGTGAGTGGTTTGAGGAAGTAAGGCCAATGAGGAGGATCTTGATAGCAAACAGGTGATGGTATTTAAAACCTGAGTGCATGTCTTCACCCCATTCCTCACACAGCGAAAGACTTTGGACAAGTGCCTTCTCTTTCCAGAGCCTCAGCTTCCCCATATGGAAAATAGGCAAACTATTATCTTCCCCAGGGAGTTTGTGAATAAGTTCACATGAAGTGTTAGTGTCTAGATTAGTTTGTAATCAAACACTCGACTCTGTTAAGGAGAGGTGGTCCACAAGAATAGGGGAGGGGAGACCCTGAATGAGGCAGGAAGGCAGGAATTGAACAAAGTGGGTCAGTCAGATGGAGCGCAGGTGCATCCTGGGAATTGGGAATGATGGAAGATGACTCTGGAAACTGGGCAGATTAATTCAGACTCTATGGGAGAGGCAATAACCAACTTTTAGAGAGCCCTGGGCAATGGCAAAACTGTTTGCAGTGGTGATTTATGACCACAAGTCCAATAAGACAAAAGGAATTTAGCAGACAGGAAGGAAGAGGATTGGACCAGTTATTCTCAGCCTCCATATGTTCTGTTAGGGTAGCAATAAGTGCACCAAATACTTGTTTAGCACGTTATATTTACAAAGTGTTTATGCAAACTTTATTGCACTTTGAATTTATAACCTGTAGAATACTATAATGATGTGTAGCTGAGCAAACATTAAGTTCAGCGTTAAATGATTTACCTACTATCACCTAGCCGGTTAGGAGCAGAGAGAGGATTTTAATCCTGACTTGTGGAATGAGAAGCTGAAGAAGCACAGGAAAGGGGCTTTTGGAATCATCTGTACTGCAATGTGAGAGTCCAGTTATAAATGTGGTATGTGAAAGTAGCATGGGTTTAGGGACAGGGGCATAAGGGTTTGTGCCTTTTCTCTGTCTTTGGGTCATTTGGCTTCTTAGTTTTCCTTGGGGGAGGGAAACCCCTCTTCCCGGGCATCGCGTTTCTATGAAGTAACATTCTGGCCCACTTTTCTTTGCCTCCTCTCATTTCTTCCAGGTACAGGGGGAGCCCTGGCCCAACTGGCGGATTCAGGATAAGGAGCGGGGCAAGATTGGCCAGCCCTTTCCTCTCCCCTCTTCCTAGTAATCCCCCTATCAGGGGGTGCCCCCCCTTGCCCCTCTAGGCTATAGGTTTAACAAGGGTGGGGGGAAGGCCCTGTAAGGTGCAGTGTAATCTCACTGGCCTCCAAAGCTGTATTACATTCACCAGCCTAGGGGGAATCTCCACTGCCTAAACACTCTGGTGGGGGAAAAGAAGTAATGTTCTTCACTAGTAAAAATAAAGTTGATCTACATGGGATGTCCAACCTTCAGCCTGTGGGCCACATGTGGATTATTTGTGGAGTCTTTTGCTTATCTATGGTGTTGGATATCATGAAAATTATGCATGGAATTTTTTTTTTTTGCTGATCAGCTTTTGTTAGTGTTTGTTTAATGTGTGGCCCAAGACAACTCTTATTCTTCCAATGTATAGTAGATAAGAAAAAAGGTTGAACATTTCAGTCAGCATGGCATAGAGTACGCAAGTAAAAGAATGGCAATTATTATTGTATGTGCATAGATTTTTCTCAACCAGCCATTAAGTCTGGGCCACTCCTTCATTTCTACAGATGTTGGGCCAGAACTGTCCATTATTCATTGCATTCAAATGTCATTAAAACAATACTAAGAAGCAATTCAAAGTTAACTTTGTAGAAACAGGTTGTTGGCAAATACTGCTTAAAGTAAATAAATCATCAACAAAGGAATTTTGTTAGTCTTTTTGGGGGGAGGGGTTAAATACAAAAAGGAAATGCAATTTGACCTTTATGAGCACGTTCTCAAATGTAAAAATGATAACTGATAACTTTTCTTCTTCAGTTCTTTAAGAGAAAGCAGAGGAATCTTGTTTAAAATAACCCTAATTCTTCCTCGATGTGATGGAAGAATGATGTGGCACACGGGAGTGGCTGTTACAAACTGGATAACCTTCATGTTGTCCTTGGGGTTATGACGCTTGGGAGAAATGAGGCAAAAGAAGGAATGGGGCAAAGAAATTCCTTTTAGCAATTCCTGGCAAAACTCTGTTTTGGCTAACGTGCAACCTGAGTACAAAATCATCTTGAAATCCAGTTTTGGCGAAGGCGAGCAAACGTCTACACAAACAGCGACTAAAAGGGACGGGATCCAGCCTGAGGCCCAGTCAGGTGCACCTCAGGGGACTTTAACCAGCTGGTTATCAAATGGCTGTGCATCGGGGAGCCTTGTCAGCCCTTCCTTAACCTGGCTCCCAGGACACGTCCCAGCTTCATCACCACTCAGCAGCTGACTGTCACTACACTGCCTCCAGAGACACCTTTTGTTGCTGGATCCTGGGGAGCCGGTGATCAGCCAGCATTTTCTGAGCCTGTCCCGGGTGCAGGGCCCTGAGGGTCCAGACCCGCGGGCAAGCCCAGGGGCAATTTGCAGCGCCCTCCTCACCTCCTTCATTATTTTGAGGGCTTCTACCCGGTGCTGGGGTGGCGGGTAAAGCAGCACTCGGTGATAGAGAGACTGCAGCACGGGCTTCATGGAGCCCACCGACCCCACCAGGCGGACCAGCTCGGCCGCAATGCAGTGGATGGTCCGAGCCACCGGCCCGCTCGGGGCTGGCGCGGTGCAGGAGCAGCCCGACCCCCGGCCGTGGTCCGAGACGCCCGGAGACGCGGAATCCGACTCTGCGCTCGTGCTGGCGCCGCTGCTGTGAGCCGACGTGATGGTTTTGTCGTGAATCGGATTCCCCAGGATCACGATAAGAGCAGGACACAGGTTTTTCCTGAGAAGAGAAGGGAGCGAACATGTTTCACCATACACAAAGTATCAGTCCTCCTATGAGGGTAAACAGCAGGCGCCGCGGGAAGGACGTGGAGGGACGGGATTCTTCACTGCTCTCTTTTTGGCTGCATTCTGCCGCAGTTTTCCAAGTCTCTCCTCACCTCTAGATATATCAACAGAACACTTTCCCTCCTAAAGAGAGCTAGCGTGAATAAAACAGCAAGGGAAGCATGAAGATACCATCTTATGCGAAGACATGGACTCATCATGTGAAATGGCTTAGTTATGAAGCTTTGTCTTATTATAAATAACAAAATTATTTCTTGCTTGAGAAGTTAATTTCAAATTCCTGTCATTCGACTTCCTCCCTTTTAGAAGCCCAGAGCAACCAATTGGCTGCCGGAGGGGCCCTGTCAGATTTGGGAAATCTCTGAGCGCAGGAAGTGATGAATATTCACGTTGAGAAGAAAGTACCAGGGCAGGGCCAAGAGTGAAGTTCACTGTCTCTTGCCTCCTGCATAAGGTTCTGGTGCCTGGATATGCTTTCTGAACTAACCACGAACTTAGAAAAATCTGGTTCCTGTCTTTCATGATCCTACGATGTAAACAAAATGTAAGGGGGCCTTTGTCCTAATAATCACCAGTTTCTCTCTGGATTTTGGTCTGATGTGTGTAAACAAAGAAATTTTCCTGCCTTCTCTCTTCCTGGTGGGTCATGGGTACCATAGAAAGGAAGCCAGAGACATGGCAGCAGGGTGCCCGGGGTTGGCTTCGGGGCGTCAGGAGTGGGTGCTCACCAGATGAGGTCTGTGAAGGCTCTGTGCAGGTGCATGGCGGCGGAGGAGGAGCTGAGCACCGACAGGATGCACTCCAGGTACAGAAGCTGCAGCTGCTGGCTGTGACTGCGGAAGAGCAGAACCCACCCACAAACGCAGACATGGGACAAGGTCAAATTCTAGAGTTGACATGGGGAAACAACTCAGAAACATGTCAGGCATTACTGAAGTGCTCATTTTTATGGAGGGTGGTTAGTGTTCTGGGTTGAACAGTGCTCTCTCTCCCAACTCCTAAAATTCCTAAGTTGAAATCCTCATCCCCAGCACCTCAGAATGAGACCTTATTTGGAGATGCGTCCTTAGAGAGGTAAGCGAGTTAAAGTGAGTCCACTAGGGTGGATGCTAATCCCACATTCTTGGTGTCTGTAAAAAAGTGAAAATTCAGAGACAGAGACACACGCAGAGGAAAGAGCGTGAAGAGACACAGGGAGGAGGTGACCCTCACTAAACCAAGGAAAGGGGCCGGAATAGATCCTCTCTCACAGTCTCAGAATGAGCCAACCCTGCTGACACTCTGATCTTTGGCCGGCGGCCTCTAGAGATGTAATATGATTAACTTCGGCTGTTTAACACACCTGGTTTGGAGCACTTTGCTTGAGGAGACTAACAAACCAGTATTATTGGGGTGTGTTTATTTTTATTAACTTTTACTTTTTAGAGCAGGTGTAGATTTATAGAAAATTAAACATGAAACAGAGAGTGACCATATTTTACCCACTCCTTACACATGGCTTATCTCTCTGTCTGTCATCCAGGCTGGATGGGTGGATCATAGCTCATTATAAACTTGAATTTCTAGGCTCATGCAAACCTCCTGTTTCAGCCTCCCAAGTAGTTGGGACTATAGGCACATGCATATGCCCAGTGAATGAATATATATATATATATATATATATATATAATTTTTTTTTTTTTGTAGACATGAGGTCTCTCTACATTGCCCAGGCTTGTCTTGAACTTGAACTCCTGGCTTCAAACAATCCTCCCTCCTTAGCCTCCCAAAGTGCTGAGATTATTGGTGTGAGCCACCATGCCCAACCAATGTATCCTAGTATTAACTAATCTTACATTAGTATAGTATATTTGCTACAATTAATGAACAAATATTGAGATATTTACTAAAGTCTATAGTTTATACTATAAATGTTATCAAAGGGCTGTGCATTGGTGAGCCTTATCAGCCCTTCCTGGATAGAGTGCCATGGCATCACAGCTCACAGCAACTTCAAACTCGTGGGCTTAAGAGATTCTCCTGCCTGAGACTCCCAAGTCGCTGGGACTAGAGGTACCCGCTAGAATGCCCGGTTATTTTTTGGTTGTAGTTGTCATTGTTGGGCAGGCCTGGGCTGGATTCAAACCCGCCAGCTGCAGTGTATGTGGCTGGCACCCTACCCACTGAGCTATAGGCGTAGAACCAATATAAATGTTAATTTTTAATGTGTTTAACTATCTAAGCTTTTCAAGATAGTTTACTAACTTGCATTTGACTTTTATTCTTTACTTTTTGAGGCAATATGGTTTTTCAATGGACAACCTTTCATTTTTCCCCCAAATTACTAATACAGGGTTCCTCAAGAGAGCCAGACAACTTTATGGGAAGCACATTCTTATATTCAGATTGTTTTCTGTCCTGCGCATCAGAAACTATGCAAATCCAGGTAGGTGACAAGAATGACAGGGCTAAAAATTTAGTTTTCAATGACACATTTACTACAAATATATAATAAATCCCTTTAAGAGAAGTCACTCAGGAATTCAGAAAAAGGAGAAACTTGCTTATAAAAATTTTTGGTTGTATTTCTTTTCTTCTAATTTAAAATAAATACATGCTCAAAGGAAGCCAAGTGTCTTTTTATAGTTCAAATCACTCCCAAGAGAAGGAATGAAAGGGAAAATCCAACTAGAAACTTAAGGAGATAAGAAGGAAGCAAAGAAAAGTTCACACCAGACCAGCCAAAGCTGTATGGGCTCCGTCCACACAACTGCCAAATTGAGAAAGATTGAGCAATTTTAAGAGAGAAGGTGGTAAGACAAGAGGTGGGGGAAGGGATCCCTCATTTAAGTGTTATGCTAAATGTCCTGGCATTGATATTATGCCCTAGAATCCATTGTCAAGCCACAGCTCATGAGAAAAAATCCTGTGAACTAAAAAATGTTTTTATGTATTTAAAGGTTCTAAAAGTAAACAAAAACCATGACGAACAGGAGACAGAGATAGCACGCGGCCCTTTACAGAATAAAGTTGTTGACCTATATTCTAAGAGTTCTCTTGTCCAAAAGGAACTGTACGACGATTAAAATGATATCACTGTGTTCTGCAAAGAGAATGCTGCTTAAATTTGAATATACTCCCCCTTCTCCCTGGGATGGGTAAAGGCTAAATTTCCATAAAAATCATATTATTTGCCAAGAGGAAGGTGATGGTTGGAGGAAGATAAGAAAGGCAAGAGAATAATTAGCCATTTGGGGGCCAGGTATGGAATTTATATTTTGAGGCTCCTACAAGTCCCCCTACGCTTTTGAACAAGACACAGTCCATTCTTCATGCTCACGGGATAAGAGAGGCAAAAAAGCAAGCAAATGAAGCCCCGTCAGGTGGTGTTATAAAGGAATGATTTAATACAAGGCTCCAGGAGAACATATAGGAAGGGCACCCCCTTAGAAAGATCCAGAACGAATTTCCACAGGAAGCAGTGCCTCAGTGGAGACCTAAATTTGAAGAAGGAATCTGTCTGTCATGTGGAGAAGTTGGGGAAAGCCTGAGTGCAGAGCATGGGGGCCTATGCTTGCGCCAAGATGTTTGTGGCTAAAACACAGACTGTGAGGCTTCAGTCGGTGGGGGCTGGACAGGTGGGCAGAGGCCAGTCAGGAAAGTCTTGTAGGCCATGCTAAGATATTGGGACTTAATTCTACAAGTAGAAGACTGAGATGACCACATCTGTGTTTCATAATACCCATTCTGGATGCTTTAGAATGAACTGATTAAAGAGGGCAAAACAGGGGGCTCTCAATATCAATTATAAACTACATTTAAAGAATCAGTTCTGGAAGTATTGCTTTGACCAATCACTTGACCCATTATTAAAAAGAATAATTATTAAATGGCCCAATTCAAAAATTTTTCTTTCTCTCTCCAAGTGTCCTCAGTTTCTGATATAACATGGAGAGACATCCAGAGAAGAGCTGCCAGCATTCAAGGTTCCCACGAGTGTCTGCAAAGTGTGTCGCAGCAAATATCACAACCCCAAGGCACCAGACTGAAAGGAACGCATTGCCAAGGTAACTGGCCCGAGAGTCTCCGTGGAGACAGAATACGGCAGCTTTTCTGTGGGCTGCAGGAGCCTCTAAAACAAGTGCTTGTGGTTTTGCCTGAGTCAATGCCAATAATGGAGCTGTTTTGAAACACAGCACCTTCCGCCCACACCCCTCCCTAGATACACACGTGCAGATGCCCAGCGCGTATACATTGATCATTTGTCTGACTGTACCAATAAGCAAAACGCACAGGGCAGAGGGTAACCTCGAAACCAGACAACTCTTTCAAAACACACAAGTGAAAAATCTGTCTACTTAGGAGGGGTCGAAGTCCCTTTTCCTGTCTTTTGTTTGAGCATTTCACGGTTGGCAAGTCAAGTGTCTGCTGGCCTTATTCTCTGCTTTGTGCTGCACTTCCTCGCAGGTGCACGCTCCGTGCAGAACAACTCTTGTGAAGCAGTCACCCACCCCAGCAAGGTCAGGGTGTGCTGGCAGCACATTTCAGATCTCTGGAGTTCTTAGAGTTTTGTTTTGAACCATTTTGAATTGCCTCCCGTAGAAACAGATACAAATGTATTTAGGAAAAAAAGAGAGGAAATTAAGTAAGTGGGTAAGGAGCAGAACGGAATTACAACAGGTGCTGGGAACGCCTTGGCAGGCCTCATCCATCCCAAGCCTGCTTTGGTACAGATAACACTCTGACATTCTGCACCAGGAAGAGAGGGATGCAGGGAGAAGGTGGCGGGAGACAGACAGGCAGAGAATAAATGAATATCATTCTAAGCCAAATTATCTTTCCAAAAATTCTTGGATTTAAACAGTATCATGTAACTCAACTTACCTAATATAGAACTCTATTAATACCACATCTCCAAGGCACACGCGGGTGTTGATCGAGTACCTGAATACATTTTCTGAATCCTCCTGGGAGACTGAACACATCATGAACACACACTCCTTCAGAGCTAAAGCCCCACGAAGTATCTGGGCGCTGATTTTTGGAAATGGTTGTTTAGAGAAAGACCGGACCATGGTGAGGTTTTAAAGGAAGAACTTGTTTAGAAGGTGGAAGAGGCATCAAGTTCAGCTAATAGAAGGAAAGGAATTAGGTAGTAAAAGCAGAAAACAGGTAAAGATGTGAAAACTTAACCAGGAAAATGACCAGAGCCATCAGACCAAGAGCAGTGAGGGGTTATCTTATCTGACCAAGTGGCCATAAACGTGTCCTGTTACAGCTGCGCTCAGCACACTGTCTCTCCAGCATCTTTACCAGCAAGCCCCATTTTAGGGTTGTAGAATCAGGATGGGGAAGAAAATCAAACAAAGCAAATGATCTCTAGAGGCAGAATTATGCCTAGGGGGATTGCACTGGAAAACCACGTAATACTATGAGAATCCTGTAAAAATCGTTAAGTTCTGTAATAATATGCCCAGAGCCATCTTTGATCCAATGTGCGATGAGAAATCCAAGAAAAAACATGTACATGTCATTATTTTTCCCATTTAAGGTCTACTCTCAAATCATGTGTTTAAGAAACGTTTTCTTTGTTTATCAGTGACTGCTCGAAATCTACATTTTGTTTCTAATATGTATGTGTACACGTTTGCGATGCATGTTTGTACACTACATTTTTTTAACAATCTACAAATTTCTGATGTAAGCAGCTCTGGGTTCCTAATTGGATCATAAACTAGAATTAGCAGCAACAATTCTGCAAGCAAACAAACCAGTTTAGAGCTAATGTATATCAAATATGTACTTCATGTTAGGCACTACGTGGTTAAAAATAATTCTATTTACAGCAGTACTTCCTAGAAGATGTTAAAATGGACTGCTTAAGATAATTATACAACCTGCATAACCTTGGACTGTCCCAGATAAACCAGGTCATATGGTTGCCCTACAAATAAGGGGTTCCTAGAGCTGATTTTGGAACCATTCGGGTTTTAAAGAGCCATGAACTTGAATCTCAGAATGCCAGGCACTTATTGGACCTAGTCAAAGAGTCTTTTCTGATTAATGAACAATGGTACACTTTAAGCCCATCATTTATGAACCTACAGATGTGTTCTGAGTTATCCTACTAGTAAGGTTTTAATTATTAATTGGTATAACTACCATGAGCCTCTTACATGTTTTTAGCACTTAAAAACTCCAGATTTTTCCCTTAGTAAACTACTAAGGAAAAATATTTGGTTAATTTGTTTTCCCTCACCTGTGAAGTAACGAAGATAGTCTTTATATTTTTCAAAGTTCTAGTAGTCTTCATTTTATTCCTGACAAGACCTGGGGGTGGAGTGCAGGGGGGAGGAGCAGACTTTGTGATAATGGGCAGCTACCCACTTGCTGTCAGTGAGCCTGTGCTGTTCCCTGGTGAATATAAACTAGTTTGTAGATGTTAACAGTAGGCAAGGACTCGCCTTGACTGCAATGGAACAAGATGAAAGCCAAACAACACCCATGCCTGAAAGAGACTTTTCCTTCTAAAAACAGGACCTCTACAACCACAAAAATGACCAAAAAAAAAAAAAAGAAGAAGAAGAAGAAGAGGAAGGTGAGTCCTACTTCTTCTTCAACGACAACCCTAGCTCCCGTTTGTCTTGTTTCCTCGATAAAAATTAAGATCTCAATGTTAGAATTTTTACCACTTTCTGACAGTGCCCAATCATTGAACAGAACCCTCAGTTCCATTAACCCACTCTAAAATCACCTATCTTAAGCTCAAATTCTGTAACAATCCCTTCTCACACCCTTTTAGTAGCTGCTCCATGGTTCCTCATAGAGAACCAGCTCCCTCATAGGACAAGATAATAATAAATCTACTCTGTTAACCTCTAGTGGTCTGGGTTGATCTTTGGCTGATAGGCATGGGTACTCTTTTAAGTGAATTTTCCCAATCTTACAAAAATCCTAAAATATTTTATATCACTGATATTATTATATTCTATCCAATTTTATGATAATTGTCAGATAAATAGCATACTAACTATTTTACACAAGGTTATAGAGGGTTGAGATCTCTGTCCAAAGTCAAGTGCCAGGAAGGGGCAGAACAGGGGTTTTAACCCAGACAATCTGACAAAGGCAATGCAGTTGAAACAGGAGTGACCAAACATTGCTTTTGATTGGGTCTCAGGAGAAAATATGCCACTTGAAACATCCCAGCTCAGCTATGACAGTTTTCTCCATTATGATGGAAAGGACTGGGCAGGGGTGGGGAGGAATAAGCACTAGAAGAAATCAAAACCCTGGTCATGGTGGGTAGAGTGAAGATATAACCTATAGAACACCGTTGAGACCTGAAGGAGGGTGACTGTCACTATTACACAACGGGCATGACCTGGGACTGTCCCAAACAAACCATGTGGCATGTGGGCCTACAGATGGGCTCACTGTAGTTGGTGCTGCAGCCCTCAGGTTGGGCTGGTGATCTGCGTGCCAGCTCTGCTGTTCCAACACTCCACGGTCAGGAAAGAAGGGGCCCTGAGCAGGGATGTAGAATTCTGCAGTTCACTACTTATGAAGCTGGCAGAGACATTTTATCCCATCCTGAAAATCTGTTTTCTTTTTTTAATGATCTGCCTTTACTGCAGATACATAAATGGTCTGATTAGCTGACTTCATGCAGAGTTGGGCAGCAGACATCACCTAAATGAACACATGTCATTGAAAAAGTTGGCATGCAAAAAGTGGAAAACTTTATCAAAGTCAGAATAGCATGCTTTTAAAAAAGATATGTGTTTGAGCTCACAGTCTAAGGGAATGCTGGAAGAAACTGAGAAAGATCACACAGTCCAACCCTGTCCTTGACAGAAGAAGAAAATGTAATGCAGTTGGATGAGAACTCATTCACAGGCACGCAGGGGATCTGCCCGAGTTAGGACCAACCCCTGCATTGACTTGCTCTTAGCCCAACATTCTCCCCAGCCCGCTCCACGTTTAAGGGATTCGCTTTTCTTTGCAAGGTATTATTTTCCTATTTTCACATCAGAAAAGTATATACTTTAGTAACAGTATTTGGTCATTTGAGATTGCCCAAAATTTCAGAATATATTCCTCAGGAATGGGAGGTGAATAACAGTGGAGAAAAACTGTGGTTTCTATAATCTTCAATTTTAAGGGATGCTGTGAATGTAGACAAAAGTTATGTCAGAAATAGACCTCAGGTGAATAAGGGCAGTGATGGGGAAGGCACTTACTTTATGGCGACTTGCAGCTTCTCACACAGGACAGTGAGCACAGAGACGACATCATCGCAGAGGGACTCGACTGTAGGACCTTCAAAACAAAGCAGGTGACAGGCCCGTTAGACATCGCAGGGGGCGCCACAAGCTCCCCAGACAGTCCTTCCCATCCCCCACTTCAGATGGCTTTCAGGACTGAAAAGATGATTTTCAGACACGCAGAAGCCCTTAGGCCACCAAAACAATCATACAAAGGATAAGAACCGAGTATGATTATTCCTTTCTAAAGCAAAACACTCAAAAGACAGCATAGAAAGAAAATGGTAGGTTGTTCTTTATAAATAAAATTCACCCACATTTCACACAAAGAGATGTATCTAATTAAAAACAAAACCAACCCAGACACAGCGGACAGCAATTTTCTCACTATGTAGGCCAATCGGCTATCTATGTGCCCCTTCTTCCGTCCTCTTGAATTTCTCGTTCTTCTGAGCTGAATTTGTTTTCAAGAGGGTAAACGAAGGAAGCATGAAAAAAGACGAGCTTTAAAAATACCAGAGGGAAAAAAAGAGAAAAGCAATGTATCCACCATTTTTACCTTCTTTAACCGTTTGCTCAGCGTCCTCAGGACATACGGTCTTTGTTGATTATGGAGCAACGATTAACACCAGAAAAATAATTTTTCCCTCCAAATGTGTTCTAGTTTCTGTAGAACCAAAACTCCCACAGAACCACTGTGGGGAAAAGTGGTTCTACAATTTGGAATCTGTTCAAATACAGGTCCACAACTTGCTGATTGTGTTAGCTTGGGGTAAGTTTCAGTTTTGGCAAAATGGGAAAAATAATATCAAATTCGTAGAATTATCAGGCCAAGTTAAATACCAAACTATTTTTTTCTAAAATAAATATCTTTAAAGGCCTACACAAATGTGTCTAAGAATCTGATAAATGACAAAATGACTGTAAAAACCAAGAAAGGTGAGGGAGAAATGGCAAGAGTATAAATAAGAAAATAAAAGTAAAGTGGGAGGAAGAGAGGAAAAGAACTAAATGGCCAACTCCCAGAATTTGAGATCTTAAATACAAGGGGAAAAATTAAGAAATGAGGGCGGTGCCTGTGGCTCAAGGAGTAGGGCGCTAGCCCCATATACCAGAGGTGGTGGGTTCAAACCTGGCCCTGGCCCAAACAATAACAAAAAAAAATTAAGAAATGATAAGGTACAAAGATAAAGTATAACATAAAAGAAATAACTATCACAAGTAATCCTTAAGCTCAATTTTAGATAAAATATTAAATGAGTGCCTTCAACAATTTATTTTTTTACTAATTTTTAGAAACATATCCTTGACCAAGAGGATTTTGACCTCCTTTTCAGTTTATAAAATCATCCTACATTAAAGGAAAGCTTTTGTGAGAACACAACTGCCAAAAAGAAAGGAAAAGACAGGTGGAAAATCTTGGAGTGTATCATTTAGAGCTTTCAAAGCTGAAAGGGATACTGTCTGGCCCACAGCCCAAGAATGTAGCAGGAGAGAACCAAAACAAAATGCTCCAAATGTTTTAGAAAATAACTTAAAGCATTTCTCTTGTTTCTTTCATTCTTTTTTTTTTTTTTTTTTTTTTTTTTGAGACAGAGCCTCAAGCTGTCACCCTGGGTAGAGTGCTATGACATCACAGCTCACAGCAACCTCCAATTCCTGGGCTCAAGCGAGTCTCTTGCCTCTGCCTCCCAAGTAGCTGGGACTA
>CAUYRH010158070.1:0-19689 GCA_963574655.1 Perodicticus potto | reverse complement strand
GAGTGTCCAAATCAGCATGGAGCGTGTGAAGAGCTGCAAACCAGGCACAGAAAAGGCAGAAGGCATTGAGGGAAAAACAAGAAGAGACAGTCAGCAGGGAAAACTCCACTGATGGGGATTTAGGAGACTCAGTCCAGCTCTGCTGCTAAACAGCTGATAGGCCTTGGCAGTAACTCTCTTGCCTTCATGGAAAAACAGGGCTGGCTAAGTTATTACTCTGTTTCAACTCTAAAACTCTGATTTTATCAATGAGCTGGACCTAAAAAATACAGGGAAGGGAGTGAGGGGAGGCATTTTGGTTCTTGTTTCCTGCCTCTACTCAAATTCCTTAATCAGTGTTAATGGGTTGGTTCCGGGGAAAGGAATGTTGTAAAAGTTGCAATATTGCTCAGCTTTGGTGCTGTACTTCCTATATCCTGAAACATCATTCAAGGAAGATCCTTGTGCCCAACTGCAGAGCAATCAAATGACATGATGATGTGGAATGGGGGGAAGCATGAAGGCTCGGCCAAGGACAAGGAGTTTGCAGAGAGAGAAAAGGGAAAATCCAAATGACCAGGGCAAGGGTGCCACAGACAAGAGAACCCATAAAAGGGTAGGGCAGGTAACTGCATCTCTTTCTCCAGGACTTCCTAGTGGTCACACTACTCCCTCAATTTCTCATATGTACAAAAATATAAAACAATAAAGTGCAGTTTATGTTTTAATGACACTTTTCCTTGCTTTAATATTTGTCTTTTTCTGCTTTTGAAATGAGCTCTCGATTACAAAATATCAAGCTACACTCAAAAGAGGGTGTAGAAAAAGCCAATCACTGGCATAGCATGGAGAAGCCCACAAGTAAGGACAGATAGCAGTGGCGGGTAGCAAGAGGTGGGAGGTGATTGAAGCAGTGGTTACAAATGTTCACAGGAAGCTAAAACTACAAGTTGTGCCCTAAAACTAGCATGGGTTAGACTAGTCACTACCTTGGTGGGTGGCCTCAGTGTATTTCAGTTCAGATTCTACACAGCAATACAATTTCTTCTAGTTAAGAGTTCTTGGCTTGCACCGATCACAGGGGGACTGGAGGGTACTGGACCAGTCCATTAGTTTTTCAAAATGCTGTCGTAGACCTGATAGATGTATTGAGAGACTTCAGGAGCTCTACACTTCAGTGACAGCTGTTAGGAGGAAAAGGAGATGGAAGATTAGCACAGAGGTTGGTTTTAACTCTAAAGGTATCCAAGCACTCAGTTCAATAAAACTGACACAATGGGAGAGTAGCTTCTGTCACTGGAGTAGACAAACAAAGGATCATGTTAATAGGCACTGTGGTTTTAGAATTTCAAATTCATCTACATCAAGTTGTGCTATGTTTCCACCTACATTCTATGTGGGCTTATGACATTAGGAAATAATCCGTACTAAAAACATCAAAGTATCTGATAGTAGACAGGATAACTGCTCTAATGCTCTGCTAAGAGTTATAGGGATTGTTGCCAAATGAAAAGGGAGGGCCAAAACCCTTCACTTGGGATAGTCATTTCAGCGATCTGCCTCAGTTTCAACCTGAAAAAGGATGGTTATAAGTCAGTCCCAATTTCCGGAGGATGTACAACCAAGTAAAATAAAAACGTAATCTAGGTAGATCCAAGGTACTAGTCCTTTCTGTATCATAACGAGGAGAGTACACGCCCTGAAGAGGCAAGACAAGATACTTACTTAATACAACTAAACCACAATTCAGGTCAACAGTTAACCTTCTATTTTCTGCCTCTTTAGACAGGGACATCAGATACCACTCTACTCCTCCTCTGTCATCATCTCTTCTTTTAGTTAAACAATTACCATATTAAACATCAATAGTAAAAAGGACATTGAGAATTTCACTTTGTGAGTCAAAGATATTTAAATCCCGATTTGGACTGCTTACTGTATTAGATTGGACTAAATATTAACAATAACATAAGCATGCAAAATATATCCTAGAACCAGGAAATATTTTTGTATTACTGGTATCAATGTTCTTGTTTATTAGGGCAGATAACAAAAGTTGTCTTAAACTATGTATCACCATGAGACTTTAGACTATTTTACTTCTTAATTCTCTTATTTGAAATTCTGGACAATTTAACATAGTACAAAAGGAGGGAATATCTTTGGGGAAAAGGTCAAGAATTCAACCCCAAATTTTCCCAAACATTTAACATTCTAAATAGTTAAAGTTTAAAAATGCAAAAACAAAAAAACAATCAGACAAAACAATATCAAAATATATTCTATTTACAGCTTTAATATTCAGTCTCTAAGGCATTTCCCAAACTGCTGCTTGATATTAGCTAAAAAGATAATTCTGATAAATGTAAAAAAAACAAAAAACCAAAAAATTACCAAACCAATTTAAGAGCATAAGTATATGTAGAAAATAGCTTCCTACTTTGGTCTAAGTTGCAGCTTTAGGCATTTCCCTGACTTTTAAACTCCCTAAGAAGAAATTCTCTTACCACCTCCTCCTCTACAGCCTTCTCCACTGCCAATGTTGTGGAAAATTCTAGTGGGAGAATATGTGGGTTCAGAAGAGGAGAAGGAGGAGGGGAAACTAAAAACAGGAACAACAGCTTAAGAGAGTCAACTCCCAGACTAAAGAGGGGTAGTTCCTCTTCCCCAAAATACTGTCCTGTATTTTTTCACATCTTTGTAACAATACTTGAAGTTCTACCAGCTGAAAGGGTTTTTGTTTGTTTGTTTGTTTTCTGAGACAGAGTCTCATTTGGTCACCCAGGCTGGAGTTCAGTAGTATGGTAATAGCTCATTACAGCCTCAAACTCCTGGGCTCAAGCTATCATCCAGCCTTAGCCTCTCCAAATGCTGGGACCACTGACAGAAACTATGCCTAGCATCACTTTTCTTCATGACTAGTAGTAAAATATTCCCTTCCTCAACAAAAGCTCAAACTGCTAAGGTTGGCACTGGATGAGGAGGCAGGGACTGAGCAGACCCAGACCCCGAACACTACAGTTGCTCTTTGGAGGAGAGGAAGATTATTTTCCTTTCTCTAGAATCCTAATCTCCCCGTCCCACCATTCTCACCTCTGTCTCAGCCCAAACAAAGGGTCAAATTTGTTAAACCCAGCTAGAACTCTGGCTCTCGTTTTGTATGGCTCCAAGGAGAAAACAGGCCTTCCTTGGGTATTAACTTTCAAACTGCTAACCTGCTTATATGACACAACTTTTACATCAACTGCTTAGGAATGCTGCCCATGTAGACCCTTTAAGGGCTTAAGAGTCACCTGTCCTGCCTAATTAAGCAAAAAGCTTACAAATCCACTTCTGGTGTATAGTATGGAACGTAATGCTTCTTCACCTGGGACAAGTTATCTTTTCAGGTAAGACTTACCTACTTACAGAGATGTGGCCTCACCCTTATCAGATAAACACACGTTCTTAGTGAACCACAGTAAGGACTGGTGTTGGGAGAAATGCTCTATCAATGCCTCTTAGGAGACTAGGGGACCATCAGCTCTTCAGGCATAATATTGGCTCACTAAGCTGAGATCAGATTAATAAGATCAGCAATTAGGGTGACTCTAGTCATTTTTAGCCATAATTTCCTTTATCTTCAACTTTGCACCTTTGCGGGTTATCATGTTTCTTTAACCTAGCTGGCATGGAATAATGCACACAACAGAATAATGGACTGCAAGCGCGCACACGCACACACGTGCACACACAAACTTTTAGCAAATTTCTAGGGAAGTAAAGTGAATGATTCATTTTTCCCCCTTTTAAAAAATAAAATTGAGATCGGAGTCTTGCTGTGTTATCCAGGCTAGTCTAAAATTCCTAGCCCCAACCAAATTCTCCTGACTCAGCCTCCCAAGTAGCTGGGATTACCAGACACATGTCACAATGCCTGGTTCCACAGACTTATTCTGCAAGACCTTGTATTTTATAGTGAAAACCTATCCCTCCAGAATAGCACAGAGGAGTTCTCCCCCTAAAAGGAAAAAGATTGGTGATGGAAGAGGTAGGAGGGAGGAGTGAACATTTTATGGGGGAAGCCTGAAGTTTCCCCGGTTTCACAAAGGCTTGGACAAAAATTTAACTTGATAGGATTCAGGAGCTCTCTTTCTCTTACATACAAATGCTACACTTCAAGGTAAGGAACCAGTGGGGAAAGTACCAAGAATTTTCTCAGTTCTGGGTGCTACTATTCCCTTGATATATACTAGTGAAAATAGACTTAGCTGTCCAAATTAAGGAATGGGGGCACATGCTTTTTTCAGCTAAATGGCTAAAAGGGTCCTTTAATTTACTGACTACTCAGCTTTCCCAGAATTAAAAGCCCTATAAAAACCCCATCCCAAGGGTTTTTCTTTTACTTTTCAAAACGTAGATGATAAGCAGCATCCTATCAGGTGACCACATTTTCCCAGCAAAAAATGCCTTGTGTTTGGATTTCAATCTTTACTGTTTAACAAAGCAACTGCTTCTGCCCTATAACATGCCATGATTTCCTTATCTGTAAACTGGGGGTAATCATGCTTCTTTGCCAAAGTTTTTAATGCAGTTCGGTGTTGTACTGAAAAATGTTTTCCAAATTAAAGTACCCTTGTAGGCTGCAAAATATGTGTTCCATTTTGCCTTACCTTTCACAACAAGCATTCAGGTCAGGTGACGGTGCTAAAAAAGGATATGTTTATGATACCCTTTGCTCACAAACTCCCAAAGCAAGAAAGGTCTTCTTGAAATTAGCTTTGTAAACAATCCTTCCCAGCAGCTTGTTACATACAGTACCACATGTTCAGGTAGGCTAGGTAAGTGACATCAAGGATGAAGTTGCCAACTTTTGTAAGTGATTTTGTAGGTATTCGGGAGGGATGGATTTGAAGCACTCATTGCTGCCAGAGGCACCATGACTGCAGGATGGGCAGACACTACAGAGAGGACTTCCACTTAGAGGACTGGGGACTTCTTCACAGACTGCTTGTTTTGTGTATTTCAGGTCTGCAGCACCTCCCACCAGGTCTTTCCAGTGTGCTAAGAAAAAAGGAAAGGGCTCTTATCTCCTTCCTCTAATCCATCTTACCCATTCTGAGATGGCCTTACCGTATAATTGGGGTTTCCTGGCTGGATACGTAGTTCAGCCAAAATCCAAATGCCATTAGTGAGCTTCAGGGATTGGTACAGCATATCCTGCCCTTCCACATTCCTCTTGGCAATAGTATAAACATTATTGTTTTGCAACTTGCTGGAAACAGTGTCTAGAAATACAGATTCAAAGTCCAACAACTTTGGTTAAAATTTCAAACCAGTGCACACTCTCTTGACAACCTCATGAACCATATGTGCTCAAGTTCCCTAATAAGTCCTGCCATATGCACGTGTGTACATTTCAGAAAGCCCTTCTCCCACACAACAGCAAAAGGTAAGGAAGTGCCTATCACATTCCAGGACAGACTAAGGTACAATGATGTGTTAGTGCAAGAGTTACCTGTGAAGGCGGTGCCTGTAGCTCAGGGGGTAGGGCGCCGGCCACATACACTGAGGTTGGCAGGTTTGAACCTGGCCTGAGCCAGCTAAAATCAACAATGACAACTACAACAACAACAAAAATAGCTGGGCGTTGTGGTGGACACCTGTAGTCCCAGCTATTTGGGAGGCGAAGGCAAGAGAATCGCTTAAGTCCAAGAATTTGAGGTTGCTGTGAGCTGTGACGCCACAGCACTCTACTGAGGGCTACATAGTGTGACTCTGTCTCAAAAAAAAAAAAAAAAGTTACCTGTGAAATAAATGGGCCTAAGGAGCTGATAATCTCAGTAAGTGCTAGACAGCTAAAAAGGCTCTGAAGAGGACAAAGACAGAAATAGTGTGCCACAGTGACTGCCATGTTGTTATTCATTTCTGAAATGCTGGTCCCAGATCAATGGGTATACACAGACTGATGAGAAAATCCACACAATACTTCCCAAGTCATTGCTACTTCACTGATAGCTACTTGGGCCTCAACTGTCAGGACCAGAAAAGGGCACAGAGTTGCAGAAGTCAACCACAAGTCAAATTTATCAACCTAGATATTTAGGGTTTTTTTTTTTTTTTTGTTTGTTTTTTAATAAAAGCAGGCAAATGATTTCTGAAGCCTTTAGGAATATCATGTCTCCAAAATAATAATGAAACAAACTGTCTCAACCAAGACTTGAAGAAAAAAACTGAAGTTGTACAGAGGTGATTGTGCTAGGCCCTAAAATCTCAGCTGCAGCTGCTGAGTCTTAACGGAAGGCTTCGTAGTCACCAACTCAGGGTAAGAACAGGTTGGTGTCATCAGTTCTTCTTTGGGAATACAACATCAAAAAGACATGTTCCAGAATTAAAGGTCAATTTTTTTTTCTTTGTGAGAAGTTGCAGCATCAGAGAGAAAAAAACTTTAAGAATAGAGAAGATAAACACAGGTTCACTGCTTCTTTGTTGACTCTTCATTTCTGATAAGAGAATTCAAATTACTCATGTCTACTTCAAAAACTAAATTCTCCCCACATAAAAATCTGTCATATTGTATTGTGCTTTCTAGGAAAAGGTTGTCGTGACCGATGATCTTTCTACCTCCTAAATGGTAAACTCTCTGAGCACAGGGATCATGGACGTTTTTTCTCTGTGCTTCCTACAGGTACCTGGGATCAGTATCTGTTGAATAAGCCTCAGAGAAGTGTTGGAGATGCCAATATTTACATAATCCATAGACATTAAACACCATCTACTTAGATGTGGACTGCTTTTAGAGGTAGTTCTCATCCTGACATCTTTCTCCTATGTTCAACGCAGTGACAGCTTAGGGAGGAGACATTAGGCTCCCTTCATGAAACTTTAGTTATTACTTCATTCTCCTTTGTTTCCAAAGTTTTCAATAACACCAAGCCAAGTAGTTATAACTGAAGAAATGACTCTATTTGAGGAATCAAACAACGTACCTCCGGGTAGTTACATGCTAGATTGCTAGAGGAATGACCTTGATAAGCTTTTTAACCACCTTGTGGGGAGTCAGGCAGTCTGGCTGTCACCCTGTCCCACAGTGAAAGGCTCCTGCAGCTTTGACTGGACTGCCAGGCAACATCACCAGCCAGAGTTTGGCTAATGCTTTTTGACAAGATTGCCTTTACCACACAAGGCCTTGCTTTAAATTATAAAAGCCATTCCCAACTTTCAATGCCCATTTCCCAGGAATACAAAACACTCAGTGGAAGCCTTTGATGAAGAGCCACCTTGTTGCATAGGCACAAACACAATCTACAATATATATATTTATATACATTTATATGTATATAAATAAATCTAAATATATATAAATTTAATCAAATATAAATATATTTAATTTAATATATATAAAAAAATAAAATCTGGATATATATATCAAGGCCCATATTCCCACAGACTGCTCAAGATTATTTCACCACCTATGTAAAACATGACAACCTAATACATACACACACACACTCCTTCCATAACTAGAAAACATGGCAAATGCCAAGAGGAGTAAGCATGTTGAATATATGTAACTCTATTACATCTAGAAGTATTCTGGCCAGGAACCTGGTTCTGCTCATAACATTAGCATGTTGTGAATCAGTTTTTATACATTTTAGGTATCAGGACAGATCGCTTCTCAGCCTTTTGGCTAAGATCAAGTGTGTAGGTTATCAGGACTGAGATCGAAGATTTACAGATTACAGAATAACTAGACTTTGCTAAATTCACTGATTAAAAATGACAGTGGAAGCCAGACATAAGGCAGCTTCCCAGATAGACTAGAATTCTTGACAACATCATAGTTTTTTGTTTTGAAAACACCTGAACTGGCAAACATGAAGGAATCTTGCAGTTGTGCGACTTTCAGAATGAGAATATAATGTTAATTGTTGCAGTTTATGCTGATGATGTCATGTGAGGCATAAGACACTGAGAGATTAAAACAAAAAAAGTCGAATGCTGTTACACTTGCTTCGGGATGTGATTTCTTCTAGTTTATTTGTATCCTTCCATAAATTTGGCTTTTTGAGTCTAGGGCCGGAACCGTTAGAAAGCATGGACAGGATCTTCCTCCCTTTGTTGTCCTACTTTAGCTAAGGTCACTGCTCATTTGACAGCAATAATGGTGGGGAAAGCACTAACATTAGAGAGTGAAAATGGGGGAATATGCTTTTGGGAGCCCTGTTGTGGTATTCATTAGTAAGTTAAAACCACTGTGACTGCTGAAAAGAACACTTTTTACCATTGGAGCAAACAAACTATAGCTAGGCACTGGTTGGGAAAGAGTTTCCATTTTTAAAATGTTTCAAAGGGCAGAGACAGCCACAACAAAACAAAGAAATAGAACTCACCCTTACCTAGTCCTCATGTCAGAAGAAATATTTGGCTTTCACTACAGTATCTAACTAGTGAAAATAGACCATGTATTTGAGCTTTTCAGAATATAATAAATAATTAACAATACATTTATAGAACTGCTAGGCACAAAGATTCCTTTCTGGATATGACTGAAAATGCAACTACTTCTTATGTACTTATGATAGTAATCACAGATATACACTAACCCCAAATGCAGCTATAATGCTAAGACACAAAACAGATTCATACAGATCTCTTGACACCTGTAGAAATGATCAGTGCTAGAAAGCCTGGAGTCCTATCTGTTAGTATCTTTCTGATGTAACATTTTCCAGTACTTAAGACAACTAGTGGCACCATAAGCACCCTATCACATATACTTTTCAACTACAAGCTGATTAATTAAAGTGCAAAAGTAACTGCTCCAGGGTAGGCTGGTTAGTCCTTTAAGCCTATGACTTACTGTAGCCCTCCAAGTGCTGGCTCCATCTGTCAAATGTCTATGCTAGCACACAGAAGCTATTTAAAGTGTTCGTGCTATTATGATTGGGGCAGATCAGCTGGAAAGAATGGTATTTTTAGCTCTCAGCAAGACCCAGGGTGTTAAATCAGAAGGCACTAAACCTGAAAGCACTCGTGTTAATAGAGTCCTCAAAACTGGAAGGAAATGTAAAGGCCACAGCACTCCAGACCTTGAGATGAGCCAAGGAAGAGCTGGAAAGGATTAATTGCAGGAAGTGGTCTTGTAAGATTAACAGTGATTTACTGTGGGAAAATGATGGCCTTGGGCTCCTGGAGAAAATGAAGTGGCTGTTTTTCCCTATGTTCCATGTGCTATGCAGCCACAGAGCAGTCTGTCACTGGAAATCGAATTAATTTGTATTTGGCGCACCTAAGACTGGGAGGGATTGGCGTGAGGCTAGGGCAGAATGAAAACTGAATTTGCTCTGAGAAACTACTTCAGAGGCACAGCCCCTCTGGCAAGACTGCAAACCTACACGGAAGTACAATAAGGGTTCAAAACTCCAATTTGAAGCTGAGAGATTTTTTTCTTTTGGTAGGTCAGACTAAAGTCCTCTGTCACCTAAACTTCCATTTTCTTTTATGAAAAAGCATGTCCCTTTCATACTGGATACTTCTGAATCCAAACCTGCTTTCCAATTACATCCTGCATATCAGATATTTACATTACAATTCATAACAGTAGCAAAATTACAGTCATGAAGTAGCAACGAAAATAATTTTATGGTTGGGGGTCACCACAACACAAGGAACTGTAAAAGGGTCGCGGCATTAGGAGGCATTCGGAAGGCTGAGAACCACTGGGCTAGAGTTTCCCAGATCTATTTCTAGAAACATTAGTGGTCCACCAGATATTAACAAAAGCCTTCTGTGATTTTAAATTCCACAGTCAAATAAATTTGTTAACACCGAATTAAATGGGATTCCTGTATGTAGGACTTCTCAGAACTTTAATGAGCTAATATGCAATGGTGACTTCTAAGCTAGGCATATCATATGCTATACATTTCAACTGTAATTGACCACAGAACCCTGCTTTTTTTTTTTTTTTTGGAGGGACAAGTGTTCTCAGGAACGTATTATTTGAAATGTTGCCACTGGACCAACTACCATGAAGGTGACCATAACCAGGGGTCTGGTCTCTTCCACACTGGGTACAGAGGTTGCTTCTTTAACAAGATTCTATTCTGGTTCTTAACGTTAGCCACTGTGGAGTCTGCACCTGAAGGCTTCCTGAAGAATAGTTTATACTGTGGAAAGCTGCCCAATTTCCTGTACTTACCAAATGAGGCTCAAAGTAACTGACCGGTGAGCCTCGAAGACAGGGACAGATGACATTATCATCTACTCAAGAGTATGGCACAAAATAAGGAGAATCAACTAGCTACTTATATGATGGAAATTACAGAAGATTCTCCCTCAAACACCTCTCCAGGGGCTTAGGAGACAATAGATAGTCACTATCAGAGGCAACTGCCTCTCTGAAGTTCCTATGTGCACAGATAACAGTTTGTCTATCTTTAATTTCTGAAGGTTCAAACTGGATTCCAGCCTCCTGAATGCCTTGGAAAGGGCCTCTAGGGTCATCACATTTAAAAGAGGTATCATAGAAAGAAGCTAATCACTATCCTGCTGGATTTCAAAGCCCTATAAGAGATTTGTTTGAACACAAAAGATGAATACAATATAGAGCCATAAAAACTAAAATTAAAAACAAAAAGATGGAAACGAGGAGGCAGTGTTTTGTTTTTTCCTTCTGTACTAACATATCACCTCCCTCCCTCAAAGCCATACGCCAGCTGCAATGGAAGGATGCCTATGCGCTAAAAGCCCCTCATGAGAAACACCAATGGGTACAGGCACCATAGCTCACCTTCACTTAAACTTATAAAGAGGGGAGAGAGAGAGCGCGCCAGCGAGCGCAAGGTAGGAATCTGAATAGCCTAGGCTTCTTTCACTCCTGAGGAATACACTTCAGGGAAACCAAAGCCCTAGGGACTAATAGCTGCTTTTGTTTTTTCCTCTTGGGGTTTCACTTTATATTCTATTACAGTAATAAAATTAACTACAGAAGAGTCCAGAGATTTTTAATGGTGATTAAAGATGTTAGGATCATCATATGAAAGCTGACACAGGGCAATAAAGAAAAAGGTTACCAACTAGGCTTTAATCGACTATGATGCATTATTTAGTTATTAACATGGGATTCTAAATAAAGAATCACAGAAAGAAACCACCCTCCCTTCAAAATCAAAGGTTGATCTAAAAGAAGAAATGGTCTTTTCAACTTTTAAGAGACTATGTATCCTTCAAATGCCACTTCAGTTATTTGATAATTAGGATTTTTTTTTTTTTTTTTAAAGAGGCAAAGTCTGTTCTGTTGTCCAGGCTAGAATACAGGGGCCTCATCATAGCTTACTGCAGTCTTGAACTCCTGGACTTAAGTGATCCTCCTGCATCAACTCCTGAGCAGCTAGGACTATTGGCATGTGCCACCATACCTAGTTATTTTTTTAAAAGATTTTTGTAGAGAAAGAGTCTTTTTTTTTTTTTTTGGGAGACAGAGTCTCAAGCTCTCACTCTGGGTAGAGTGACATGGCATCATAGCTCACAGCAACCTCCAATTCTTGGGCTCAAGTGATCCTCTTGCCTCAGTTTTTCTATTTTAGTAGAGATGGGGTCTTGTTTTTGCTCAAGCTGGTCTCAAACCCGTGAGCTCAAGCAATCTACCTGCCTTGGCCTCCCAGAGTGCTAGGAATAAAGGTGTGATCCACTGTGCCTGGCCAAAGAAAGAGTCTTGTTAGTTGCCCAGGCTGGTCTTGAAATCCTAACCTCAAGTGGACCTCCTTCCTTGGTTCCCAAAGTGCTAGGATTATACCTATGGGTTCCTGCACCCAGCTCAGATACTGGATGTTTAAGTACATGACTACTACATCTTCAACTACTGAAGAATTGGGTAGATGACATCAACTCTAGTTTCTTAAATTTGTTAACTTTAAAGTAACATAATACCAGCTCAGCTCCCATAGCACAGTGGTTACAGCACTGGTCACATACACAGAGGCTGACAGGTTCAAAACCGGCCCGGGCCAGCTAAACAACAATGACAACTGCAACAACAACAACAAATAACCAGGTGTTGTGGTGGGCACCTGTAGTCCCAGCTACTTGGGAGGCTGAGGCAAGAGAATTGCTTAAGCCCAGGAGTTTGAGGTTGCTGTGAGCTGTGATGCCATGGCACTCTACCCAGGGTGACATATTGAGACCTTGTCTCAAAAAAACAAAAACAAAAATGTAACATAGTTACATCAAAACATACAAAGTTTTTGGCTGGGCATGGTGGCTCATGCCTGTAATCCTAGTGCTTCAGGAGGTTGAAGCAAGAGGATTACTTGAGGTCAGAAAGTCTGAGACCAGCCTGAGAGGAGCAAGACCCCATCTCTATTATAAACAGAAAAAATTAGCCAGGTGTGGTGGTGTACATTTGCAGTCCTAGCCAACTTGGGAGACTGAGGGAGGAGGGTCACTTGAGCCCAGGAATTTAAAGTTGCAATGAACTATGATGATATTACTGCACTCTGGCTGAGGCAACAGAGCAAGACTCTATCTCAAAACAAAACAAAGAAAACACATACCAAGTTTTTAAACAGAGGTTTGCAAAATAATGTATCTACCACATAATCACTAGAAAGATGATATATATGGAAAAAAGAGGTAAGTAAAGATAAAAATTTCAAACATTTAACTTAATTTGCTAAGATGAATATGAGATATAGAGTTAGTACTCACCAGCATTTAAATGACATTCCTTAATCTGAAAC
The DNA here is from genome assembly GCA_963574655.1 of Perodicticus potto. NCBI lineage: Eukaryota > Metazoa > Chordata > Mammalia > Primates > Lorisidae > Perodicticus > Perodicticus potto. The sequence goes on along the minus strand of CAUYRH010158070.1, from coordinate 6,985 downwards.
TGAAGTTCATTTTCATTGGGAATATCCTTCCACGTGGCAAGGAAGACCTGGCGCTCTGTATGGGGAAGCAGAGGGAAAGATAGATATGCACACTCTGTCAGTGTTCTGGTTCCTGGTGCTTTGTACCATTTCTCCCTTTGGCATGCTGGCTCTTGCAATACAGCTAGCAACAGGCGGGAACTGCAGCCAATTCTTACCTATATGGAAGTGGTCTACACCAGGTCAATTAATCTCAACAGCACTACGATTCCATAGAAAAGAGTTTACCTCTAGGATTGCATTTTGACTCCTCCGTTTTCCTATTTGCGTGACTCTGGATAAATTTTCTAAGCTTTAATTTCTTCATATATAATTACATCTGTCCTGCTTATCCAAAGAGCTATTGTGAGACTCAAATCAACTAAGTGCAAACACAATCATTATGTATCATTATAAGCCAGTGTTATTAGTGATTTCACAAGTAAGAGAAGAGTGAAATCCCAATAGCCACATGGAAGGTGCTCATGGTTGATTATAAATCCCTGAATTCTTTTTTTTTTTTTTTTGAGACAGAGCCTCAAGATGTCACCCTGGATAGAGTGCCGTGGCATCACAGCTCACAGCAACCTCCAACTCCTGGGCTCAAGCGAGTCTCTTGCCTCTGCCTCCCAAGTAGCTGGGACCACAGGCGTCCGCCACAACGCCCGGCCATTTTTTGGATGCAGCCATCATTGTTGTTTGGCGGGCCTGGGCTGGATTCGAACCCGCCAGCTCAGGTGTACATGGCTGGCGCCTTAGCCTGTTGAGCCACAGGCGCCGAGCCAAATCCCTGAATTCTTACCATGAGGCAGTATGGACTTAGTATAGGGCTAAATCTACATGTATATGTACCAAGTACTAAATTTACATGTATTATCTCATTAAGACATTATGCAATTTACACTTTGTGAATATGGAAACTGAAACTCACAAAGCACCTTGCCAGCAGCACCACACAGAATAAATGGCCCAGCTAGATTCAAATCCACATCTACCTGCCCCCAAACCTCTTTATATCCTGGGGTGCAAGAACATTCAGAGAATGGACATTGTGATTTAGAGGTCGATGGCAGAGCAAGAACAATTATGACAAAGGAAAATGAATAATGAGCATTATGAAGAGCTTTAGAGATCCTTTCCCCATTTTTTCCCCAAAATACTAAGAGGGGGGGTTACAGGGATATAATGCTGAAGTCAGTGTGCTTGCCACCAGGTCTGTGTTCCTTGTACCCAACAATTAAGGTTTAATCCTTTACCCCCTCACCCTCCCACTTCTTAGTTTCCAATGTCCTTTATGTCTTTTTTTGTACCCATGTGCACCCATCATTTAGCCCCTACTTATTAGCAAGAACATACGGTGTTTGTTTTTCCATTATTATTTATTTTTTTTTTTTTGAGACAGAGCCTCAAGCCGTCACCCTGGATAGAGTGCTGTGACATCACAGCTCACAGCAACCTCCAATTCCTGGGCCCAAGTGAGTCTCCTGCCTCCACCTCCCAAGTAGCTGGGACTACAGGCGCCCGCCACAACGCCTGGCCATTTTTTGGTTGCAGCCGTCATTGTTGTTTGGCAGGTCCGGGCTAGATTTGAACCCGCCAGCTCAGGTGTACGTGGCTGGCGCCTTAGCCCGTTGAGCCACAGGCGCCGAGCCTGTTTTTCCATTCTTGAGATACTTTCCTTAGGATAATGGTCTCTAGTTCTAAGTTGTTGCAAAATGACATTATTTCATTCCTTTTATGGCTGAGTCATACTCCATGGCATATATATACACACATTTTCTTTATCCCCCATGTATGGACAGGCACTTAGTTTGATGCCGTACCGTTGCAACTATGAAATGTGCTGTGTGTGATAAACATTCAAGTGCAAGTGCTGTTTTGACAAAAGGATTTCTTTTCCTTTGCCTTATCCCATTTTTTTTTTAACCTCAAAATAACTTGTACTTCTGGGACTATGCTCTGACATTCAGAAGAAGGGCAAAGGTATGTTGGGCGGCAGGACAGGAGGGGATGTACTCACCCATTTTGCCATCTTCTACAAAAAGCACATTGAGTGGGATGAGGCAGCTGAAGTAGAAGACATCAATATTGTTTTTCACAGCCACCTGCCAGGAAAGCAATAAGGGAAAATGAGGACATCATGGGAAGGCAGAAAGGAGAGTTAGAACAGTCATGTGCTTGGAAAGAGACCTCCTTGTTTCCTTCCTCTTTCAGTCAGTGCAGGCCACCCCAAATCAAGACACACCAATTCCTACACTGCAAAACATACCTTCCTTACACCATCGCCATTCGAATGTAACAATACAATTCTACCACTCTCCAGAAGGTCTGTCTTCAAAGCCACTTCGATGCCCAGAATTATCTTTTCAGTTATTTTTTGTTTTTATGATTAATTAGTAGCTGCTACCACTTACTAAGTATCCATTAATGACATTATTTCCAATTCTCATTATAACTCTCTCATACAAAGTAAGTATCATTCTTCTCTCTTTTTTACAGATAAGGAAATTGAGGTTCAGAGAAACTAAGTAAAATCCAGAGCCATGTAACTAAAACACAGAAGAACAAAGATTCAAACTTGTCTGACTCTAAACCTTAGTTTTTATTTTTTTCCCTCAATAACTACCAGATTGCCTCTTTTCTTTTTTGTTTTTAAAGGTATCAGTTTTAAAGTTGTTTATTTATAAAACCTTATTTCCTAGATCCTATAGTTGGAAAAATCTTGGTAGGTCAAACTCTGGTAAACTTGATGGCTATACGAATGGAAAAACCTCTTCAGGCAGGCAAAGAAATGAGTTTTCTTCTCATAATACAACTTCTACATTATCATTTCACCATGGTCTGCTTAATTCAGAGTATGCTGTTTAAAAGCTACGATAAATATTTTCATTCAGGGCAATACCGGTGTGTACATTCAGGAACAGGCAGACTCCACTGCAGCAGATTACAAGACCCATATACTGTAAGAAAAGAGAGTGGGAGGAGAATTGCTCTAAACCATTACCTCCCACTGGTTTCTGTCACTAGTGACTTTCCTATCTATGCTCTTGGCACTGCAGGGAAACATTTCTCTGGGAAAGGTCTATGAACAGTAACCATACCTATTTCTTTCTCATTCTGCTCTAAAAAGATAAAGGAAAAAAGTGCTTGTCAGGAACCACTATTCCTCTTCCTGGACTTTAATGGCAAATGTCCACACTTCAATAGCCTACTTGTTTCTTCATCAAAACTTTGGCTATGAGATCCAAACATCCTCTTTCCGAAGTACTTCGAGTCCTTTTACGTTTATTATCAGCTTATCTTCCTGATCAGCAGTATCTTTATTTTCTCCTCTGTAATTGTTTGGTTATGTGTACCTGACAGTCTTTCTGTTCGCTCTCCCAGGAGAATCCATGCAACTATTTTCTGTGCTTTTAACCTGCCAAATAATGAAGCCTAGGAGTTTCTAACCTATATCACATAACCTGATGCCCAAAATGCTGCGACAGCAGGATTCTCAAAAAGCTTGAGTCTGGTGAATTTAAGGACAGTAACTAAGAAGAACTAAGTTGTTCTTCCTATCTTCAGAACTAAGAAGTTCCAGAAAAGAAGGGACTTAAGATACTAAGATGTACCAGAGCACTACTTTCAAAGATTTGTGCCAGCTATGGGCTTCTGGGAAAGAGTTATTTTCTTTTTTTCTTTCTTTGGCAGGGCTGGATTTGAACCCACCACCTCCGGTATATGGGGCCAGTGCCCTACTCCTTGAGCCACAGGTGCTGCCCGAAAGAGGTATTTTCTAATTCATCTGGTACCTGGTAGATGAATTACAGAGAAAGAGAATTTTATTTCAAAAAAGGGTACCAAGAAGATATTGGAGACAGTGCCAGGCTTGGTAAGGACATTTAGGAGTGAAAACTGGGGAGACAGAGTAACCTAGTGGTGGGTCATATAAAGGTCTTACAATGTGAAATGTGAGTGATTATTATTAAAAACATTTTAAAATATTTAAAAAACAAAGTCCAACTCTGCCGCCTAGGCAGGAGTACAGTGGTGCAATCACAGCTCACTGTAGCACTGAATTTCTGGGCCCAAGAAATCCCCCTGCCTCAGCTTCCAAGTAGCTGGGACTCACAGGCATGCACCACCATGCTCAGCTAATTAAGAAAAAAAAAAAAAAACTTTTATAGATACAGGAGTCTCACTATATTGCCTGAGTTGGTCTTGAATTGTTGGCCTCAAATAGTCCTCTTGCTGTGGCCTCCAAAAGTGCAGGGATTTCAAGTGTGAGCTACTAGGTCAGAGTCCCTGCCCTCATCTTTGAATATAAAGCAGTCATATCCCACAGGTGCCACTCATTCAAACATTCAGTAATTTTTATTACATCTCAAACATTTGAGATATAAGGATACAGAAAAATAGAATCCTTGTCCTGCAGAAGATAATATTAGTAGTAGTTTTTTTGAGACAGACTATTGCTTTGTCACCCAGGCTAGAGTGCTATAGCCTCAGCCTAGGTCACAGCAACCTCAAAATCCTGGGCTCAAGCAGTCCTCCTACCTCAGCCTCCTGAGTGACTAGGACTATAGGCATGCACCACCATGCCTGGCTAATTTTTCCATTTTTAGTAGGGATGGGGTCTTCCTTTGCTTAGGTTGGTCTCACCCTCCAGATCGCAAGTGATCCTCCTGCCTTGGCCTTCCAGAGTGCTAGATTACTAGTGTAAGCCAATGCACTCCACCAATATTAGCAGTTCTTAACCAGACTTAAATCAGTGCTGAGAGTGGTGGATTATGCTTGTAATCCAAGAACTTGGGGAGGCTGAGGATCACTTGAGATCAGAAGTTTAAGAATAGCCTGGGCATCACTACAAAAAATTTAAAAGGTTAGCTTGGGTGGTGGTGTGCACCTATAGTCCCATCTAGTCAGGAGGCTAAGGCAGAGGATCCCTTGTGCCCAGGAATTCAAAACAGACTCCAGTGCCCCCCACCTCAATATAAAAGAATTACAATCTTTAAATCTGGGACCTGGCATGAGTTATTTAGAGAAAAGTTCCCAGAAAGATTATCCAGATAAGCAATTAATTTAGAAGAATGTTGTCTAAGAAGTCTCAATGGGCTTGTAAACATTTTGTCCTTCTGGGAAACCTACTATGCCAATAGGAGCCTTAAACAAGGACAGGACATAAAACTCTCCTCTAGTCAGTGGGGCTAAACTGTTCTGTCCTAGAGACTCTTTTGATAAACAGATGAAAAACATTAATTCTCTTGCTAGAGAATGCACATGCAACTTTTTGACATATAATTTCAGTTTTGGGATACTCTGAGGACTATCCTGGGACTTCTGCTCTATAACAATTCTCTGTGAAGCTGGGACACCCATACAGAGGCAAGCAGATACAGTGGTTCAGAGCAATGAACACATGATTTTACATTCTAATTCTGACAGTAGAGATCACAACAGTAATAAATTCATGGGATTGTTATGAGAATAATAACCTAATATTTGCAAAGCACAGCGAACAGTATCTCACAATAGGTGCTGTAACAAGTGTTTGTTCAGCAAAGAAAAATACCTTCTGCTTTACCATCTCCTGTTTTACCTTTTAACTTAGAACTTTTCATAATTAAGAATAACCACATTAGACTTATTCCTGAAATTTTACACATGCTTAAATGTAGTAATACTATTATGCTAAAAAGAGATCAGAAGAGATTTTTTAAAATGCTTATTGGCAAATTGTTAGCTTAATGGTTCTTTTTGCTACTGTGCCTTCCCAAATTATCACTTCTTTATAGGATCAACTGCACAGGGCAGCCAGTGGGGAAAGCATTTCATCTTTTTCATTAGCTTTTCAAATTCTGTATGTTGAAGCTCTTAAATTTTTACTCTTGGCTAGAACTGCATTCATTTTGAGAATATATGGCTCTTTTGGATCTGATTCCCGCCTACCTCTCAAGACCATTTCCATAACTCAACCACATCAGAATATTACTTCTTGTTCCCCAAACACTGAAACTCACAGCTCTGTGCCCTTTTCACATGTTGTTCTTTCTGCTTAATATATGCTTCTCTTTAAGCTTTGACTATATGGAAAATGCCTATTTCACCTTAAAGTTTAGTTCAAGCTTGAAATTTCTCAGAAAACTCTAACGAGTCTACCTCTTTCCCACAGCACCCAACGCATACATTTCTATCATAGCATAAGTAAATTTTTTATATCTGGCTCACCTGTAATACAATGAGCTCCTTGAATGCCTGAGTACAGGGGCTGCCTTTCATTTTTACTGGCATACTGCCTGACTCAATAGATACTTGTTGCATGAAATTAAGGGAAAGATGTTGAGCAAAGAAACACTGGTTTCTCAACCTTTTTTCTACCTCTACATCATTTATATTCATAACATAATCACATCAGTAACATCTCTCGTGTACAGGTACACTGATTCTCAATGAGGCAGGGATGAGGGATGGCCATCACATGTGGGTTCTTTTGCTTTCAAATAATGTAATATATGCGTGTTAAGGAAGAAGATATAAATAGTGAATCACAACCTTAAGAATGTTAGATTCTCTAAGAATATAGAGAACCAAGGGAAAAACACAGTATGAAACCAGTTCAATTCCGATTCTGATGTTGACAACTCTTATTAAATAGAACTGAATCAGCCTTAAAAAGTATATTGATTGCTACCGGAGTGAAGAAGAGAAGAAAAAAGAGGGGGGTTTCTTGTTTCTTATTTTAAAATTCACTATCCCAACTGGTATTGAATAGAAGATGTAATCTACGCAAAATGAAGAAGAATTATTTTCTTTTCGAGAAAGAGCCTCAAGCTGTCGCCCTGGGTAGAGTGCTGTGGCATCACAGCTCACAGCAACCTCCAACTCCTGGGCTCAAGCAAGTCTCCTGCCTCCGTCTCCCAAGTAACTGGGACTACAGGCACTTGCCCCAACACCCGGCTATTTTTTAGTTGCAGCCATCATTGTT
>CAUYRH010158066.1:0-29544 GCA_963574655.1 Perodicticus potto | reverse complement strand
TCAATGTCTTTATATAGTGATTAAGAAAATGCTATGAGGGCTATCTCTCATAGTATGATCAAAATGTTTCTGATTGTATATGAAGCACATTCTGCCCTATGATTGCACCAATGTACACAATTATGATTTAATAAAATTATTTTAAAAAAAGATGTGATTAATTTTCATGCTAAGGTAAATGAAATGATGTTTCTCTCAAAAAGAAAACAGACCCAACATGGCATTTGATACACTAAATTGGATATGATTTTTTTCATTGAAACTATACTGTCTTCTTGCTAATTATCAAACATCTCCTGATGTGAGGTCTCTATGGTGGAAAAAAAAAAAAAAGATGATGCTAACTATAACTCAGGGATGAAATCTAGAGGGAACATTATTGAATTAGTTTGAGCATTGTGGCATTCAACAAAAGCTATCTGTTCAGGAGAGATGTGAGTTTTGTATGTAATAGAAAACTTCTCTTAAAAAAAAAAAGAAAACTTCACATATCACCCTCTATAGGACAATCTTACTTTCTCCTATGTTTGAAAGAAACATTAGGTGTAGTTATTGCATATTTATTTGTTTTCTCTTTCTTGCTGAAAAGTAGTTTAAAAAATAACAATTATTTCTCTCTCTCTCTCTACATATATATACACACACACACCACACACACACACACACATATATATACACAGCTAGAGCCATTGTTAAAATATAATTTGTACAAAAAAAATCCAACTGTTTCCTGCACATGGTTTATTTATCTGTCACAAGTTCTGATACACAGAGATGGAGGAAGGGAAGACCACTGAATCATGTAAGGAAATTTAATCTTTTAACTAAATGGCTCCAGGCTTTAGGTGAACATTCCTATTGATTTCAATTTGGTTGTTTTGGTCCTGATGTTAGGGTTTGTTTTATTTTGTTTATTTTTTTGTTTTGTCATTTTCCTTCCCATTAGCTATATTTCCTCACCACATAAACTGTGACAGTTTCCACTTCTGTACTCTGTAACACGCTCTAGGCGTGTAAATCAGAAAATCAAACCTATTCTGTAATCAAAGGATATTCATTGTATAATTACCATGTGTCAATATTTAGAAGATATAATGTTGAGTAAAAGCAAATGAAGTGGTCCCTATCCCTACAGAATGTCAGGCCAGGCCTGGGAAGCGATTATTTTAAAAAGAGGTACAAAAAGGAATGAGAACTATGATGAGGGAAAAGGATAATGATGCCATGAATACATACAGTAGGGGGAACTGACCTAGCTATGGGATTGTGTCTGAAAAAATGGTTATTATTATCATGACTATGATCATTATTATTATTAAAGTGAGGACTTATACATAATTTTGAAGGCCTATTTTCTAATAGCTGGCCCAGGAAAGTGAGAAGCAAGGAACAGATTGCCTCCTTTATGCCACTCTTTTTCTTCCCATGGAGCCGCACGACGACAGTGGCTCACCTTTTCCGTATTTATGCCTAGCCTTTGTACCACTACATGCTGGCAAACTTACATTATGTAATTTTTCTTTTTCTTCTTCTTGCTCTTACTGTTCTGTATGTGGATCTTGGCCTTATGTGTAACTGCTAGATAAATGAAAGGAATACACACAAGCCCATTTTTCTTCTATTTTCTCTGACTTACCCAAAGAAAAACAATATCAGCCATTAAAATAACAGATTTTAGAGGCAGCATGCTCCAAAGCAAGGCTTGGCTACACTACATAGAATTGTGTTAACATGGGCACTTAAATTTTCTGAGCATGAGTTCCCCTCTCTACAAAGATGAGAGACAATTGTAACCTCCTCATTCAAGTGTAGTTGATTTAAAACAAAAAAGCTCCTGGCATGTAGTACTAATCTATACCTACAGCCCTCAACACTGACTAGATTTCAGAAAGCTAGCTGGATCATCTAGGCTTGTGTTGTGCACCCTGTGTGCTTAGCTAGCCTACCCCAATTGTTCATCATAAGTTCTTGTTGATTATCTTTATGCTGAGATTAATCACCAGCTTTTTGACAGTAGATATAGCATCTTATTCACTGTTTAATTGACAAGTAACAATTGTATATATTCATGGCATACAGTGATGTTTCAATACATTTAATGCATGGTGAACAGATCAGGATAATTAGCATTTCTATCATCTCCAACATTTATCACTTATTTGCATTGGGAATAATCAACACCTTCCTTCTACTACTTGAAACTGATTTAGGACCAAACACATCTCCCAGAAACCTAAGTCTTTATGACAAACATTTTTACTTTTGTTAGCTTTCCTTTGTTTTATAAGTCAGCTCGCTCGTGTGTTCTGGTGGTCAAGGGATGTAGTGCATGTATTACAGACTCCATGAATAGCTTGAATAGTAAATATATCAAGTAGTCTTTAGGGACCAGAAATCAAGCCAATGTAGAATACTGTCCTTCCACAAATGATATGCCTTCAATACAACACAGATGCAGAATGATTCAGAACCACAGGTAAAATTCACTCTTCTGGTACAAAAGGCTGCACAGGACAAGATTTTGTTGGGCATGTTTACCTGGGAGATTTGAGCACATGCTTTTGTTTCAGATTTTCTCATTTTGCAATCTGCATTGTTTGTGCTTTCAATTCCTTCTAAGGGGGCTATAAGCAACTTCCAGCTGCAAGCGAGAAGAGAAAACAAGCAGCTTGCAAGCAAATACACGAAGAAATCTACGCTGCTTCTAAAACGACATGTGCATGCTTGTGACTATTGAAGTCTTAATGTCTCTACATGAAAATCATTCCTGCTATAAATTAAAAAATTATATCTTAAAAGTATCATAAAGATCTAAGTTCTGTTTATGAAAATCTATGGTTTTTTTTGTCTATTATAAATTCTCAGGGATAAAGTGATAATAGTGTGAAGTCTAAAGTCTTTTGTATACTTGCATATTTTCTGTATTACAAAGTAGGCCAGCTGAGAAATTGAATGGGCAAGACATTATAAAAATAAAGAACCAAAGTAGGAAGGGAAACAGGCTGGGTGTCATCAGATAAGCAGTAACATGTGGCTTGTGTCTCAGGAGGAGGAGAGGGGACCCAAAGGAGATGGAAATGGTGATCCAGCCTTGCTGTGTGCCTACTATGTTGGAAGCACCATGGTAGGTGGTATAGTCAGTAAATCCTCTAATATTCACAACAGTGCTGGGACACAAGTACTTAATAACATTATTATTTAATATGCAGGAATATTGAAGCATAGAGAAATTTAGTAACCTGCCCAATCGGTATAGAGCTGAAATTAAAAGCCAGGCCACCCATGCTCCGGGACCTTCTCCACAATCACCATACCCTGTCTTCTCACATTCACCTGAATTGCAGCATTTTGAATGTTAGTGTACTTCCTGCAGAACAAGACTCCAGAATCCACAGGGATAACATTTAAGGATAAAATTTACCATATGACACAAATTTCCTGAAGGAGTGATAGGAGCAATAACAATATTCTACCACTTAAATTTTGTCTTAAGTTACTTAGTTGTTGGTATCCCTAGAGAACATACTGTGCCTGCAATTGTAACCAGTATGCATTATTTATCAAGGTAAAAGATTCATATTCAGAAGTTCCCTAAGTTATACAAAGTGTTGTACTTGAATCGAGGTATGGCTTGTGTATAGAACCTACTTCAAATATAAAATCTCATCCAAAAACAGATTTATTTCCAAACAAATAAAATTGTATTATGAATAGTACATTTTGCCTGATTCTCCCATCTATTTAATACCTAGCAAAGATGCAAAAGACAACTTTATCTTTGATAAACTTAGAATTTCTCATGAGTAATGGTTGAATAATTAGAAGATGCTTTATGAGAGCGTAAGAGAGTATATACTTGGTAATTTTTAAAAAATAATTTTTATCAAATTTTACCAATTTTTTAGTATCTCTCAAGTACCAATGCACTACAATTGCTTTACAACTACTATCATATATAATAGTCTCAGTAACATTATAATGGCATTTGGCACACTGGGATCCTCAGGAAGGAAATGTCTTTGTGAAAGGCTAAGATGTGTAAGTGTTCACAGAAGGCTTCCAAAATAAATGTTCCTAGAGCTGAGGTGTAAATGGTGAGTAGAATTAAACAAACAAAAAAAACAGAAATGGCCTTCCAAGAAAACCAACATCAACAAGAATAAAAAAATTGCAAAGAGACTTCGAGGTTTAGGAAAACATGGGACAATTTGTGACATGGACAATTCATGGTTGTAGCTTAGATGTCTTATATGCCATTCTTGGATGTTATACTAAAGGTAACAAGGAGGCTGGGATTCTTTAAAAGGGGGAATGATTTGGTGATATTTGTATTTTGGAAAGCTCTCCCTGGAAGATGAGATCTACCTTCTGCTTAAACAACTGAATTTGTAGAAACCAAAAGTGGACAATTATCGTCATATTTTTCTATGACATTCTTACTTTTGTATGCTTCTTTTGCATATCAAGAAAAGCACAAAATTAGGGACATTTCTTTTGTATATCACAAAATAGCAGAAAATGAGGGCATTAAACTCAGAGGTCCGCCAGGAACAGTTTAAAAATACTTTACATGGCTATGTGCCTTCTAAGGAGCAGATGCTGACTTACTTATTTACTCAGTATTTACTTAATTTAATTAAGGTCTACTTTACATACAGTAAAATATTCAAATATAAAGTATATAGTTTATTTCTCTATGCATGCATTGAAGGTGATGCTAGGAGAATTATATAATGCTTTGCTCTTGGAAGACATGATGAATAGATGAATTAATTAATTATATTTAACTGATCTAGTTATCACATTCCATGTATGAGTTCAAGGACTGAGTTCTATGGGAAATAGTCCAGGAGCTCTGAAGATGGAAATGGCCTACTCTCTTCACCGTGAGTTACTGTGTCCCTTTCACTGCTAATGTTCATGACACCTAATACTTTTCAGCTTTAACTGAGTCCAATGAGTAAAGTGAGAGAGCAAGCTTATCTATAAGTCATTTGAAGCTGGAAAGTGCTAAGTCTTATAAACAGATGTAACAATAGGTGGGTGGTTGTCAGAATTGCTTTGAGGAGCAATGGATATTTGAATTGTGCCTTTAGATATTAGCTAAACTTAAATAACAAGAAAATCAGGGGAAGACCATATTTCTAGGCATAGAAAACAATGGTCGGTTTTAGTTCCCTGTGCCTCAGAGAATCAAGACCTTGATGTCAAAGCAAGATCTTCCTCAATGTTCTGAATATTAACCTAAGACTCCCCAGTAGACAGAATGGTATCTTGTGAGAAAAGGCTGCAAAAAGATTCAGGCAAATATATATATTTGTGCGTGTACACACATACATGTATCTCCACAAATCTTTAAAGATACCAGAGATTTCTAAATAATTTAGAACTGAGGTTATTACTATTAAACAGATGTATTTTGATAAGCATTAACTATTCATAGTGTTTGTATTGAAAATTCCAACCACAAACATTATTTGCAAGCAAATCGTCTGTCAATGTCTGACCACCTTTTGTCAGTAATAATAATAATGATGATGATCTCTGAGTCACATTGTCATATCCCTTCCATATCCTACCTCAAGCCTTGGAAAAGGTGCCTTGGAAACACTCTTATTTTAGTCTATGATTGTAAATTCTTGGCATTTTTTGGCTCTTATATCTGGAAGTTTAGAATTCCAAGCCCTCTTAACAGTCTGCCTTTGTTAATACAGCTAGTAAACCTGATATGGAGTACTCTGTTAGTAAAAAAATGTGTTAATTTGTGAGAAAACACACATATGTTTAAAGTGATAGTTATTTCTGATGCTTTCAAAGGAGATACAAATATCATCGAATACTTTCAGCTTTTACTTTTGTATAGAGTGGATAACTTTGACAACAAAACAAGTTTTAATAAATTCTAGGTTCTAGAAATATTGTAGGAGTTATAAACTATTCTAGTATAAAAAATTCTGATCAATAACTCTGAAATTCAGCAAGCATATCTCCATTTGGTATCACCAATATATTGTTCAAATATTCCTAGAAATGTCATTAAAGTGTATTGGCTCCTATTTTCTTATATCGTCCTCACTAGATTTCTGATAATGTCCATCTGCTGATCTAGAATCTTCAGCTCTGGTGCTCAAGTATATTATATCAGAGTAGATACATTATGTGTAGCTTTATCAGGGAAATAAAAATCTAATTTTAGTCTTGTTCCTTCAGTGCTGAAACTTGATGGCACCACGTCATTTGCACTTATGACTCAATTTTTCTTCTACCTCAGGTTATCTTACATAGGACTATTATCCTTGAACTTGGACCATAGTATTTATGGTATTAATATTGAAATCATACAGTGACTTTGTAGCATCCCCTTCCTTAAGGAATCTTTGCTTTTCTAAATTTCCCACAGGTAGAAGAATTGGTTACTAGGTCCCTTTCAATGGCCATTAATCAGTTTCACTTCTTCCTTGTAGCTATTAATTTCTTAGTTGAAGTCACTCTTACCTCCCTGTGCCCCTTGTTGATGCCACATCATTGTCAGTAATAATAATAATGATGATGATCTCTGAGTTACATTGTCATATCCTTTCCATATCCTACCTCAAGCCTTGGAAAGGGTGCCTGGGAAACACTCTTATTTTAGTCTGTGATTGTAAATTCCCTCCCTTTCAGTAGAGGGCTCCACCATGCATAATGTTTTAAATGAACCTTAAACCCCTTTATGAACAGCTGAAGGCTAATTCTTTTCTCCTGGAATCTCAGCTGGCTTAGTGATTAGCTTGGAGCTAAGAAAAGTAACATGAGACATGGTAGTTAGCTTCAGAGGCTAGGTCAGTAAAAGTCACGCAGCCCTTCCCTGGTTTTCTGAAGTACCTGTTTGAAGAGCCTCAAGTCACCACAAGGTGACCTCACAAAGAGTTCACCTACCCTGAGGCGAAAAGGCCACGTTCAGGCTCTTTGTTCAGCAGTGCCAGCTGAATCTGTCCCAAGACCATACCAATGTAAACCAGACATCTTGGAAGGGGACCCTTCTTTCCAACTGTTCATGTCATTTGAGTCATCTTTGGCAAGGACCAGAGATCATAGAGAACAGATATCTACTGTGATCTTTCCAAATGCCTCACCAACAGTATCTCAGAGGATAATAAAATAGTTGTTTCACACCACTAAATTTTGGATCTCTCTCTCTCTCTCTCTCTAGGCAACTAGAAAACCATACAACTGCTTTGGTTCATGGGATATGAGTGGGAGTGATTATGTGCCATCACATCAAGACCTCAAGATATTTTACTTACATTGTCTATCTTTGTTTCTTGTGCTGTTGTCTTTTCTGGCATAGGCACATGCTCTGTCTAGCCTGACATTCCATGGAAGATCTAAAACATCCAACCATCAGGCAGTGATAAGCCAGGCCCAGCTGACACACAGCTTGAAGCACAGATGCCCAATCAAGTCCAGATTAGATCAGCAAACCAAAATCCAACCCACAGACTCAAGAGTGAGAAGAGATAATTATTTTTCTGAGCTACCCAGTTTGAGAGTAGTTGATTACATAGCGAAAACAGACCCCAAAAGCTAACAAATTGTGGATGCCACTAAATACAGTTCTTGGATTGCCTGTCATCATATGGGGTTATGTTGGCCAGGAACAACATGAGTTTGCCACGTCCCTTTCCATTTTGCACTTTGAATTTTTGGAGATTTCTGTCTCAGGAACTAGCTCCTCGGATATCTGAAATGTTGTGCTTTGTCCTAGAAAGCCCTGCCTAGACTTAACTTGTGAGATAGTACCGAATTCTATAGAGTATTGATTGGGGTCACCTAAATAATGAAAGGAAGGAGTATTCTTCATATATTCCACTGTGATACTTCTAGTCCCCTTCACACTCTTTACTTTAAAACAGATTTTTTTCAATGATTTCTCAGAGTCTTCAAGCATAATTTTATATAACACATTACTATCTTCAAAAGGCAAGAACTATTTTTCTCTCAATGGAATGTTTTTGCATTTTGGTTCCCTCTCCCTTTCCTTTTTCTTTTTCCCCTTTTTAAATTTCTCTCTCTCCATCATGATGGGGCATTTCAGAATTATTTTCTTTGCCATCTGTTTCTCTGAAAATGATGGAGACTACAAAGTTCAGACTTGTATAGTCATGTGCGCTGATGGCATCAGTATTTCTTGCTCACATACAGCCCCCCAAAGCTCAAAATCACATTTGCCACTAAATTCCAATTGCAAAAGCCAGATGGAGAACTGAAACGCAATGGAGCAAGATGTTTAATTCCATTTCAAATGTTTAATGACTTGCCATTGGTAGATAAAAGATTAGGAAATTAAGGTAAGGTACAGCAGTCAGGAAATGTGGGAACAGACAGAATCTGCAGAATAAAATTTTACAAATGCCTAGAGTGTCTGAAAGAAATATCATCAACATTATAAAATGGAAGTTCTGGAAAGAGAATATCTATTGAATTTTATTGGTAAGGAAATAGATTCAAGGTAAAAATGTTGCTTGACCCTATTCAGTTCAATTAGGTGGCAGGGCCAGTACTTGGTCTGAAGTGGATGTCATGTAATTTTTCCTAAATCTCATTAACACACAAAAGAAAGGAAGAGAGAAAGGAGAAGGAATAGTAGTGGCAGGAGAGAAAAGATCAATAAAGAAACAAAAAGTTGTTAAGCAAAGGAGGAAAGAGAATGGATGAAGAAACCCCTTCTCCTCCCAGAGAAGAAGGGTGGGATCCTTAGAACTAGACTTTTTGCCTGCGTAATGGCTATCTCATTTTATTCTCCAAGAATTATATAAACATTCAGGGTGATTAATTTAATTCATGAGTAAGAAAGGCTGAAAGACATGAATTATTTTTCCTGAATATTAATTTGAAATTAGACCACTCTCATGCCAACACTCACAGTACTCTTTTTCCTTTTCCTTATAACTCCAGAAAAAAAGGGAAAAGAAGTAGGGAAAGAAGGGCCTGGTAGAAGAGGTTAGAATTGTGATAAAAGCGTGAGCTTGCTGGTCAACAAAATAGGATTCAATACACCTTCTATCTGCTGTTTCACCTTGAGCAACTTCTTTTATCACTCTGAGCATCAATTTTCCCATCTCGTAAATGAAGGTTATTATGAGGATTACATGGAGTAATTTTGGTAAAGCAGCTGGCATGTCTTAAATACTTTCATAGATGAATAGATATTTAGATAATTTTAAATCTTATATGGAAGTGGTATACAAAGGGAGCAAACTTTGCTCAAAAACAGACAAAATCAACCAACCAACCAATGTTAAAAACATTTGTAATATAGTAGCACTAGCATTTCCTAAAACCCTACCTGTGGTGCTAAAGCTGGCAATTATGGTAGTTATATAAAGCTTTGATGGTTCTATAATTTTATAATTGTTCTATAAATTCCAAAGCTTGTTATGCTACAACTAGGAAACTTTGGTCACAATAGTTAATGGAGGCATTACGCATGCCTGCGTGATACCAGGCTGCTGCCGTCTGAGAGAATAACATTTAAAAGAAAATGGGCTTCACGCAATAGAACTTGTCATACAGTGAGGTTCTTATTTATGCAAAATGCAACTGTGTTTAGAAAGGTCTCAGTCACTTGAGAGTATGGTCAACTGGGATTCCATTACTTGGCATTTCATTATAACATTTACATTCATAATGTAAGGTTTGAAACTTCTTCCTCATGTGTAGAAAAGAGTCAGACACATAACAGGCTGCAAATAAATATTTTTTGAATGATTCCCCTGCTATTATATCTCTTTATAATTTAGTGCCTTATAGCATGGGATGATACAGACAAGAGAATGATAGTAGATGTGCATACTTCAGTTTAGCCACAGAAATATAAATTTCCTTCTCTTCTGAGGCTGATCCCTCCTGGCCCGAGGTAGTGAGCTGACACATTCTAGTTGCTCACTGAGGTAACTAGATGATCTAAATGCAGTAACATGATTGCTTATTGTCGGAACTAGTCTACTTAGTTTCCAACATCAGCTCTGTCATTTACTGGTTACCTGGTATTCAGAAAGTTATCTCATCTCTTCCAGGCTGGTTCCTCATTGATACCACATGTATGGGTGGACAGAAGGGTGCTTGGGGCTACGTCTTAGAATTGTTTTGAGGCTTAAAGAAATAAGTTCTGGAACAGCATCAAGTAAAAAATTAAATGTCCAATATATGTTTGGTGTTAACATCTATTGGACATAGACTAAGAATAATAGGAAGACATTTAAGAGTTTTAGGTTGAAGAAGCGTGAGGAAGATGTGATATGATTTACAGTTAATAAAATGAGACCTGGAGAGATGTGTGCTTATGGTGCAATGTGTGAATTGTCCAAGAACATGATTATAAAATGGAACAAGTAACAGGACAAACGGACTTCCTCTAGATGTACCACTA
Organism: Perodicticus potto; assembly: GCA_963574655.1. Lineage (NCBI taxonomy): Eukaryota > Metazoa > Chordata > Mammalia > Primates > Lorisidae > Perodicticus > Perodicticus potto. The sequence continues at coordinate 19,133 of CAUYRH010158066.1, read as the reverse complement.
ATGTCATCACATGAGGGGGGACCCAGCATTGGGGTCCTACAGAGCATAAGTGTGGGAAACCAAAAAAGCCATCATTTCCAACAGTTTGCAGATCCAAAATTACTAGTGGAGAGGACATTAGTTTGCATCCTGTTTGAATCTGTTTCACATTAATTAGGAACAGAAACTTCCTGAAGATGGAAAGAGACCTGGATGACAGGACTGTGTGGATCTGAAGGCAAGGGAGAGGCAGGTTAGCAGCTCTGATCAGAGAAACTATCTGTGATAATACTCATTTTCTAGACCTGTACTCTCTCACAAGGAAGTCACCAGACACATGTGACTACTGAGCACTTGAAATGAGCCTCAAAAGAAGAGATAGTATCATTTTTAAAATACTTCTTATTCTTAAAAAGTGTTTGTGAGAGTCTGGTCTTCTCTCCAAGCTTGAAGAACAGTAAGTTTTCTTCTTTTCCCTTCAAGCTTCTTCCTGAAACTTTCTGATCTGCACACTTTTAGAAGAAAAATAATAATAATGAGCTTCCATTTTCTTTAAACCTTTATTCTTCTTTACATCACATCTTTATATATGCAGAATAATATGTTCCACTCCCAAGTGATTTGAGTTAACTATGAGTTCCAAGCTATAATATGTAATGTTGGGATCCAGGTGATATCTCTTCCTGTAATAGATGAGTTTTTCTTTATTTCCACACTGGTAATGACAGCTAGATTTTATTGATTTATCTATGCCATGCACTTTTCCAAGCTCTTTTTCACAAAAAGTTCATACAAGCTTCAGAAAAAACCAGCCCTATGGAATAGCTGTCATAATCCTTCTCAGTTTATAATGGAAAATCTTAGTCACTGAGAATTAAATACCATTCCCAAGGTCAAAGGATTACTAAATGTTGAGACTGGCATAAACCACTTAAATTCATGAGCCAGCATTTTATATTCTTAAGCACTAATGCCAAATGGTTAAGATGTGACTAGTATGGAATTACTTATCCAGGGCAGTAGACCTAGCAAAAATACAGAAAGACATTTAGCCCAGCTGTGTAAAGACCAATTCTGTTAGTTTGGAGGTGGTGTCTTTCAAACCGAGTTTCCAATTCTTACACATCTAAGAATTCATTTTTCATGTATTCCCATCCTTAAACTTATCATATTTGTATACTCATAATCAATTCATTTCTCTTATTAGAAAAATGCTACTGAGACTCCCACCAACTACCTACCTGGGTTTTGTTGGCATCGTCATTGTCAGCATCAGGTTCATACGTATTAAGCATTTTCTATACATCAGGCCTTAACTCCACAATCTACAAGCTTTATATCATTTACTATTGCAACAACCTACATTGATGGGGCTTATTATTATTCACAGTTTACAAATGAGGAAACTGAGGCTCAGAGTGCTTATGTACCTTTCTTAAATTGTCCTGGTTAGCAAGTAACTGAGCCAAGAACCTCCCCTGGGTCTGCCCTTTATACTAATCCTACTGATGAGCCACACACTTAAAGCCTTGGCTGTGATTTTGCCTGTGGACAAAGCTGATCATTGTCCAACTGTGGTCAACAACCTGCAAATATGCAATTTCCGATTTAGGTTGTAATAAATATGCTAGTTATTAAGAACACGTAACTTTCTCTCCCTGCCTCAAAATGCATTTATTGCGTTTTCCTCCAGGCAGGTAAGAAACACACATTTAAATCTCCCTCGGACAGATGATTCATAGAGCAACACCGGTTCCTTGTTTTACTTGTGCCCCTCACATAAAGTGCAGCAGTTAAAGTGTTGAATGAGGGAGGTGGCAGCAGAATGTGGACTGGCACTGCATAAAGAGGAAAAATGAGCAGGAGAAATAGTCTTTGCTAGTGATGGAAATTGCAATGGCTAAACAAGAATTTAAACTCCCTTTTACCTCCCAAAGAACACAGGCACAACTTTTAACATTCTTTCTTTACATCTTAAATCTTAGAAGCCTGATATCATTAAGTGACTCCGTGCAATAGTCCTTCAAGAGAAATTATACCCCATCTAAGAAATAGTGACAAATACCAGATATAGTACTCTCAGTCTAGTTAAACCACTGCCTTGGAAAGCAATAACATTGCCTGCTTTGATTCACGCTGTGTTTCTCTGCATCACACACTGCTAGACTGTTTATCTTATTCAATGGCAGTTCAATATAAGACTGAGAGCTATAAAGAATTTATTCTATACTCCATCCCCAAATTCTTTTCTGGTAAAAATGTTAGTGCTTTGTTTTATTTAAGTTCAGGTCTCTTTTTCTGTCTTACTGATCTTTCCTCTTGTCTGGTGATTATTTTATTTTCTCCACACTCTAAGCAAGGGAAGAACTTCCTAGATGATACTCATTGGGTAGAAAGTCTTCTATACTAATTTCCAAGATAGAAATGTCTTTCCAACCATCCCCTAAATTCTTATTAAGTTCTCATCCACCCATACCAAATCTATATCCTTTTCTGGCAGAAATTATTTGCCTAAGTGTGTGTGTGTATTTCTAATATTCTGTCTTTTCTAGCAGAGATTGGTTACCATCATAGAGCTGAAAGTGTTGAATTCTCTGTTTGAAAGCCTTTTCTGCAGCTAAGAGCCATCAGGCAAGAAATCATGGTAAATGAGTCATGCAAAAGTCTGTTTAGTACATATGTGAAAAATTCCATCCCTGCTAAAGAGATGGCTCCAAGACATATCCCACCCTCTTCCATGTGGCATGTACGAATCTGTGACAACCATCATGTCAGCAAGTTTATAAGATATGGAATTTAAAATCAATGCATAACAGCACCAAAATCAGAAAAATTTGGAAGCTTGATAGATTATTGACCCATTGAACTGATGCTGCAAACTATCTCTCTCTAGATTATTTAACTTATGAAAAGTCATCTTTATTATATTATTAACTAAGTCATTTTCTAGGTTGGTTTTTCTTTTTGTTTGTTTGTTTTTTAAGATTTTAAGGCATTATTTTATTTCCTTCCAGCCAAAAACATCATAACTGCTGTACCTGTTAGATGCCAGATGCTGCAATTATAGCAGGAAATTAACAGAAACAAGCTCTATATGCATAAAGCTTCGGAAATATAATCCTTCTCAGAAAACGGACTAGTAAAGAAGTCTTAGTTATTACTAAGCTTTGATCATGACCATTTTGTTTTACATCACTAAAGAGCAAACACATGAAGAAAAGAAAATGCAATGATTAGTTCCTCAGCCTTGACTATTTTGGTTATCAATTTTATCACATGAAAAATGAAAGTGTAGAACCTCGAAGGTGCCCATAGTTTCTAAAATTCCACCTTCTCCAGAAGTGGCTCTGAACATAAAGTAGAACATCCATAAGAAGGGTTAGATATAAAGATGACTGATGACAGTAGATCATAAATCAGCACACATTTAAAAGTACCATAAAAAGAAATAAAGGGAGAAACTCTCCTTCCTAAATACTGTTTTATTTCTAGACTATTGGGACAAAGCTGCAATAAGATTGAGAATGAGTTGAATTGAAGTGTAGGGGGATACTTTATAAGCAATGACAGAATGGCAGAAAGAGACCTCTGGGAATTGTCACTGAGACAGATCAAAGGGTGAATGGACACCTTAAAATACAGAGCCCGTGCCTCACTTCCCGGTCTAGTGCACATAAATTTCAGAGGTAAAACTTGACAATGTGTATTTTAATGAGTGTTTACCAGTGATTCTTCATTAAGCCCATTTAATTTTGAAAACCATGGCTGAAGACATGCTCAGAGTGTAGCCATGAGTCACATGTGGCTGTTTAAGTTTAAATGTAAAATTAAATAAAAAATTTAAAAGTTCATTTCCTTTGTTGAACTATCTTTTTCTCAAGTGTTCTACAGCCACATGTTGGCAGCAGCTACCATGCTGGACAGCACAGACACAAAACATCTCTGTCCTCAGACAAAGTTCCATCAGACACAGCAGTGGGGGTTGCATACATTATCAATCAGTGCCCCCTTCTTTTAGTCAAATCCCCTTCCGTATACTTTGTCCCCTTTTCCTATAAAATCATTCCACCCTATTCTTACCTGTACTAGAGCCTTGCCTGTAATTATTTCTTTTATTGGGGGGAAAAATCCATAAAAATATTACCTGTCATTTTTGAATACCAAATGATACCATAAAGTATATCCATCATCTTATATTTAGTAGACATTTCGATTTTCACAATTAATTTGTGAAATTAATGTTAGCAACTGCATTTTGCTGATGACTAAAGTATGAACTGGAGACATTCTTTCATTAATTAATTCTATCAACATATCGACTGTGTACCTACTGTTAGTAGGTACTGTTCTAAAGCTGAGTAGAGGGAAGGTGCAGTGTTATATATAAACACAAGAAACAAAACTTGCTGCCATCATAGTTTTTATTTTTGTGGGCATCCATAGGCAATAAATAAGTAAATAAGTAATCTACTTAAATAACATATGTCAGATGGTGCTACTAAACAAAGTACTTTAGAATGTACTTGAGTAAGAAATAAAATAAGAACACTCAGCTAGTAACTGATACAATTAAGATTCATATTCAAGTATATTCTACCCTATGATAGACTACTTCCTTTCCTCAACTATCAACTTTTGGGAGACTTGAAAAAAAAATCAAAAGTCTTCACCAAAATTACCTTCTTTTATTTAGATCATTTAAAAAGGAGGAGCAGAGCCAATTCTGGAATAAAGATGAAAGAAGGTATGAATACTTGGAACCACATGGGGACATGATTCTAAGGACTGAGGAGAAAAAAGATAACATGTAACTTGATTGAGAAGAAAATACATTCACAAAAATCTAAGTGGGACATGGTATAAAATGAAATACTTACGTATCTTTCTCAATTCTTTCCAATTTACTCTGCCAGAGGAAGAGTAAAGTATTATTTTAATCTGATTTTATTTTGTCTAATCTATCTTTGACTTTCAGATATTCAGCTCTGAATTTTCTTTCTGACCCTTATTAAATTCTACTATTTTTTTTTTTTTTTGAGAGTGTCCCTTTGTTGCCCTCAGTAGAATGCCCATGGCATCATAGCTCACAGCAACCTCAAACTCTGGGGCTGAAGTGATTCTCTTGCCTCAGCTTCCCAAGTAACTGGGACTACAGGTGCCCCCCCCACCCCCACAGCCCAGCTATTTTTAGAGACAGTGTCTCCCTCTGGCTCAGAATGGTCTCGAACCTGTGAGCTCAGGCAATTCACCCTCCTAGGCCTCCCAGAGGGCTAGGATTACAGGTGTGAGCCAATGTGCCCAGTTCCTAAATTCTACTCTTTTTATTATATAGTCTATTTGTAAATGAAAAGTGAAGTATGCAAAAAAAAAAGTCACATTTCTTTATTTCATTGAAAGTGGTCTCATTCTAATTCTGAGGTCCCTTCCCTCCAACACACTTAAGAAATACAAAAAGATGCCTTGGTTTTACCCAGTGCCCAAGTGTGAGACAACTTGTAAGTGCTTCATCTTCTCTACGTAGTCACCATTGACATAGTTACTCTTCTGGACTTGAAGTCAGAAGCTGAGATGCTTGGGAGACATTCCTTACAACACATGAACTGCTGAGGTTCAGTGCTTAGGACCTGGCTTCCTTAAATGCCTAAGCCATCTGTGTGAAGGTCTTGCTGCTCTCCTGGGAGCAGTTCTGTACATCTCCGCTCCCACCCTAAGTTTCCTGAGTATTGATAATACCTGCTCTCTCCTCATGTCATTCTTCCCCCCTTCCTTAAAGGCTTAATATTTTTTTATTTCTCTCACTACTCCCCTCCAAAATCCATCAAAACCTCTTTAACTAGTTTACATTTCTGCAAAAATGAAAAGAGCTGATATTTTTATGAATATCCTGGCTTTCTCTTCCACTTTTAATGACACTTAGGATTACATTGGGCCTACCTGGATTATCTAGGCTAACCTCCTTATTTTAAAGGCAGCTAATTAACAAATTTAATTCCACCTGCAATCTAGTCCCCCTTTGATATGTTACCTAACATATTCACAGGTCCTGGGGATTAGGACCATTATTCTGCCTATCACAGATTTTATGCTTAAATAACAGCAACAATTAAATATATAAATAAATAAATACATTCTAAATTGTCCTGTCAGTCTGTCTTTCAACTGTTTTACTGAAAATTTTATAACTTTGATTTGCAAGTAGCTGTGTTATAACTGAGAAATAGAGAATGCTTGTTGTGCCTTCACTTCTCCACAGAATAAGATAGAAATTATTGAGAAGTCAGTATGAGAGAGATATACATGGAAGAAGTCCAAGACAAGGAACTTCTCCAAATAATTATCTCTGGGACCCAGACAGGTAGGTAGGTTGTTATTAACTCTTTTTTTTTGCCATGGCACAGTAACCTCAAACTCTTGGGCTTAAGCAATCTTCTTGCCTCAGCTTCTGGAGTAGCTGAGACTACAGGCATAGGCCACAATGCCTGGCTATTTTTAGAAACAGGGTCTTGCACTTGCTCAGGCTGGTCTTGAACTCCTGAGCTGAAGCAAGCCACCCACCTCAGCCTCCCAGAGTGCTAGGATTACAAGTGTGAGATACTGGGCGTGGCCATTTTTTAATTGTTTCCAGTTCATTCCTATTTCAGCACTTGATTTGTTCCTATCCTATGACTCAGCTCACTATCTCAAATTTCAGCTATTGTTATGTTTACACTAGAAAAAGTATTGATGAGAGCATTAACAGACTAGAGTTTCCATCCAATATATCCCGCTGGGTAACTTTGATTCTCTGGTGACTTTACTTTATGTGTCTGAGATTCAGTGTTGACATATGTGAAGAGCAATGAATTAGATTAGATTTTAATATCACTAATCACTTATCAAATAAGAACCAGAATGGCAGATACTGGGCTTGAAACATGGATTCAATAAAATTCAGTCTTCAGTAGTTTTATAATTGTTATCTCTATTTTAGACATAAAGAAATTGAAGCTGAGAGAAGGCAAGCAGCACTACCTAAAATAACTCAGCTTCTACATCACAACATACCTAATATCATCTCACATAATGGAAAATAGTCTCATATAATAGAGTATAAAAATCTCTCCTTGAATAATCTTAGTGTCATTCTGTCACTCAAATGAAAATAAGTGCAGATGTTTATAAAACATAAACTAACACACAATTATATAATCCACGTGCCTACGATAAATTCATGTAAATTGCATAAATTCCAAACTATGTATTCAAAAGTGAGGGTAGCAGAAGGCTCAATTTCCCAAGCTGCTGAGTCTTTGCTGCAGGCAGATTCTAGCTCTGATTAAATTAATGCCTGCCCAAACATAGGAACAGAGCCAACCTGGGAATCGATGTCAGTTCAAGCTTTCTGCTCTTTGGATATCACTCTCGCTTTTCAATATGGAATACAGTTGAATTCTTTTTATCACTGGGGGAAGTTAATAGAAGCACCTGGATCAAACACATCCATGTTATGAAATGAAGTGTTTAGAAAATGAAACTATAAGAATAAAAAATAATCTGAAGGAAACCCTGTCTGTACATCAATGTCACAAGTAGCTGGTTAAAATGAAAGTACTAAAACCTCAATAGGATGTTATTAACTCCTGCAGAATTCCTTTTCATACTTGTCTGATTCCACCATACCCACTATTAGTACACCTGCATTGGAGGCCATTTACCTGTTACATAAATAATAATCAGAGCTAATAATTATAGAGCCATCGAGGTATCAGACAGTATATTAAGTGGGTTTATAAAAGTTACCCATTCTTTTCAACAATGTTATAAGGCTGATACTATCACTCATCAAATTTTGCATTTGAAGTGAGACTCTTAGACAGGGTAAGTAAGTTATCCATGGTTGCTCAGCTAATAAGCTCATCATTGTAAGCTCTTTGATAAAACAATAGTTTTCTTCATTTTTTCTCCCAGCTTCATCCTCCACTGACCAACACAGAATCTTTCTCATAAAGGGGGATCAAGAATTATCTTAAAGTTAATAAATAGTCTACTATAAACTATCCCATTTTGTAAACTAAGGATTTGTGACCTCTATCGGTCTATATTGTACACATATAAGATCCAGTAGATGAATTGTCCAAAAAAAAATGTCATTCTAGATAAAAATGAAAACTGCACCCAAAGACTTACTTCTCTGTGTTTGTTATCATCATCATCATTCTCACCATTACTTCCACCTGCCAAAATAGCAACAATAATAATCCATGGTATATTCTTAAAATGCATTAGTTCATGATCTAAATTAGTTAAGTAGAGCAATTACAATTGGAACTCTAGCCATTTTTTATTAGCTAAATATGTCAATTTTTAAAAATCTGTCAGTTAACATTTATTGAGTATTTAATTTCCTATGTGTGTCCTAAATACCTTACTCATAGAAAGGACTTCTCTCTATCTGCTTTCCATTTATCAGTCTTCTAAAACTCTTCAATCTTTTGAGGAGTTATTTCTTTATTGCCAGACTGGGAGTCTGAAAAGATGGGACCCTGGGACCCTAATATGTAACTTTTACTTTAAGGATATACTTGAGGAAAATTGTTGTAAATGGCTAAAAATGCTTAGAGGAACTATTTAAATACTACTAATCAAAGCTAAGTTCTTTCAAATGAATATGGGATCTAAATCAAAATATTTTGAACTCATGATAAATAGGTAATTTAAATCTTCAAGGAGGATCATATTGGTCTGGAGAAATAAATTTGGATGTATTAGGCCTGAGAGATCAAGAAGGTCCTTGACAGCTATGGAAATGAGGTGGAAAGTCTCTAAATCTCAATGAAAATTAAAATTGGGGTTTTCTGTGAGTTTCCCAATTGTCTATTCCTCCCTCCAGAGCTAATAATGTTATAGTTTTGAATTTTAACCCTTTGTTAGTCAGGTGGTAAAAGAGGACTGTGGTTATGTGAAAGAGATCTATTAATATTAGCTTCACTTTTTTGTACTAAAAATCAGTAGCAAGAGGAAAGAAGTATGGAGAACTCTCAAAGAACTAAAAATTGACCTTCCATTTGATACTGCAATCCAATTGTTAGGCATCTAACCAGTAGGAAAAAAAATAAATCCTTTTACGAGGACATTTGCATTAGATTGTTTATTGCAGCTCAATTTACAATGGGCTAGATGCGGAAGCAAGCTAAGTGCCCATCAAACCATGAATGGATTAACAAACAGTGGTACATGTATACTATAGAGTACTACTCAATCATAAAAAAAATGGAGATTTTACATCTTTTATATTTAACTGGATGGAGTTGAAACACATTTTTCTAAGTAAAGTATCACAAGAATGGGGAAGAAAGTCTCCAATACTAACATGAAACTGATATATAAACAACTACGCCCCCACAGGAAAGAAAAACACAAGAATATTCGAGAGAGGGGGAGGGGAGAGGAGAGAAGGGACAAAGGGGAAAAGGGAGAGTGACTGGCAAGTTCTCATCTAATATGCACAATTCAAGGGTGTTCAGCACACCGTCCCTGGATGAAGAGTTCAACTACAACTTGAACTTCACCTTAGAAATGAAAACAAGAAGGAAGGAGTGAGGATAGAGGAAGAGGGAGGGGAATGGGGGTTATAGTGTATGGCATACCTCCTGGGGGCAGGACACATTTATAAGAGGAATTTTACTAACAAATGCAAATGCTGTAACCTAATTCTTTGTACCCTCAATGAAAAAAGAAGGAAGGGAAGGGAAGGAAAGGGAAAGAAATGGAAGGGAAGGGAAGGGAAGGGAAGAGAAGAAAGAAAAGAAAAGAAAGAAAAAAGAAAGGAAAAAAAAGGAAGAAACAAAAGACAACACAACCTAAACATTTGTATCCTCATAATAACCTGAAATAAAAAAAGAAAAGAAGTAGCAAGAGTAAAAATTATGAATTCCTAGATCATCACAAAATATTAATCTGGGAATACTGCTATGCTAATATATTAACCACAGTATAATCATTCATAGGAAAACAGTAATGAAGCAATGAATTAAATTAAATAACAAAGTTCAAACTATCATAAACTCATAGACCACAATGATTTTACAACACAAGCAATTCCAGAAATCTTATAAACAATTAAAAAAAGAAGAATATTTCAATATCATTCCACTTGATCTGCATACACCTGATATTGAAATTGGAGAAAATATATTGTTATAAAGGGAGATTACAAACATGTTTCACTTATAAATGAGGATGCAATATCCTAAACAACATATTGACAAGTCGAATTAAAAAATTAATGTTTAAGTAATGTACTTTGGTCAAAATTGAATCCAATTACTGATTGATTATACTGTGGTTAATATGTTAGCATAGCAGTATTCCCAGATAGTTTTTTGTTTGTTGAGAGGTTGGGCTTTGGGGGGGCAGAGTTAATACTTTGCATGAAATATCTTACTTTATAACAATGAAATTGCTTTCTCTTTTGTCTTGTGATTTTTTTGAGGTGAAATTTAAGTTTTTGTGTGAGTAGTGCTGTTATACCTATCTTGAGTGTCTTGCTTGTACTGTATCATATCATACCTTTGTTTAATTCGTAATAAACTGTTCACTTGTTAAAAATTTTTAAAAAATCAAGAAGTGGGAAAAGGACAAAACATGAACAGAAGCTTTTCAAAAGAAGATAGACAAATGGACAATAAATATAAGAAAAAATGCTCAGAATCATCATCAGGGAAATGCAAATTAAAACCATAATGAGATATAACACCTTATCCCTGTTAGAATGTCTTTTATTAAAAAGTACAAAAATAATAGGTGCTACCATGAATTCAGTGGATAATAGGTGCTACTGTGGATTCAGATGCCAGTGTCACTGTTGGTGACAATCAAATTAATACAACCTCTATGGAAAACAGTATGAAGATTCCTCAAAGGACTAAAGGTACACCTACCATTCAATTCAGCAATCCCACTGCTGGGTATCTACCCAAAGGAAAAAAAGTCATTTTATCAAAAAGACACTCAAATGTTCATTGTAGCAAAGATGTTGGAATCAGCCTAAGTGCCCATCAATTCATGAATGGATTAACAAAATGTGTGTGTGGGGGGTGTATATACCATACAGTACTACTTAACCATAAAAAGAAATGAATTAATGTCTTTTGCAGCAATTTGGATGCAACTGGAGACCATTATTCTAAGCAAAATATCTCAAGAATGAAAAAACAAACACCACATTTACTCTCTCATAATTTGGAACTAATCAATGGGCACACATGGGCACAGAGAGAAGTGAAAGTTATTGGAAATCAAGAAAGAAGGAGGGGGAAAGAATAGAGGGATAAAAATCTACCCAACAGGTACAATGAACACTATTCACATCATGGGCATGCTAATAGTCCTGACTTAAGGATTACAAAAACTATCCATGTAACAAAACATTTGTACCTTCTTAATATTTTGAAATAAGAGAAAGAAAGAAAAGAAGCCAGACAAGTTGGATTCACAGTCAGGCTCTACCACTAACCAGCCATATGACCATGAGGAAGTTTCTTGACTTTGCCAAGTCTCAATTTTCTCATCTATAAAATTGAGGTATTTGTGGCTCAGCACCTGTGGCTCAAATGGCTAAGGCGCCAGCCACATACACCTGAGCTGGCGGGTTCCAATCCAGCCTCGGCCCACCAAACAACAATGATGGCTGCAACCAAAAAATAGCCGGGCATTGTGGCAGGTGCCTGTAGTCCCAGCTACTTGGGAGGCTGAGGCAAGAGAATCACTTAAATCCAGGAGTTAGAGGTTGCTATGAGCGGTGATGCCACAGCACTCTACCCAGAGTGACAGCTTGAGGCTCCGTCTCAAAAAAAAAAAAAAAATTGAGGTATTTGTGGTAGCATCCTCAAAAGGCTGTGATGGAGGGATTAAACAATGCCTAGCATCATATCAGGCACACTGTAGCTGCTTAATAAATGGAGGCTGTCATTATACCTTCCTACCTGACAGTCATCATTGCCAGATATAGAAAAAGGTGTCCATCAGAGCCCTGGAGTGCATGCCCCTTGTGGTGAGAGTCAGATGCCAAGCAGAGTAACAGATACAATCATACTCTAAGTTTAAAACCTTTCCCCACCCCCTGCCCTCCTCACTGGGTCTTCCCAGAAGCTCATAGAATCAATAACCCCAGCTCAGACATGTAGCCAGTTGGACAAGTTCTAAATCCTAGTCATGCCATGGGCCCTTAAGCAAAATTTGAGGGCTCTTTGTGTCCACGTTTCCTCCTCTTTAACAATAGTGCTGTTTACATTCAGCTCACAAGGACTGACGAATGTGACATAGTGAGTGAGGTATGTTGAGAGCAGCCTATAAAACAAGCATGGGATGGTGTTATTACAGTTTTGTTTTATAGAGTGGGCTCATTTTTTTGTTAGGATTTTTGTTGGACCTGTACTAGGAGGGAAAGGGAAAGTTCTTGTGTTTTTTCTAATTCTCACTTAGGGGCTTTTGAAATCTGTCAGACTTCTCTTAATCACGTTCATTAGAGTTTTAACAGCCAATTCATTCAACACGTGTCAATTGGGGCCTCCAACATGCCAGGTGTTCTGAATGCTGGAACTATATCAATATAAAGGAAAAAGAAAAGAAATGTGTTACTTGAATTTTGTCATAACTAAAGTATAAAATAGTTTAAATACAATATTTTTCTTTTTCTGATTCTAGCCTCCTGATATGAGCTTTGGGACTGCACTTGCTCCACAGTATATCTCCTTACATGAAATGATCTTTTTCGCATATGTACCTGAAGGTGAACCTCAGGACACCTTACATACCAAGAAATTCAACAATATGCACCTTGGAAAAGTAATACACTCCAAGTAGGTAGTGATTTGCCTCACATTTGTTTAGATTACATATTGGTTTTTAGATTCTAAATTTTTGACTATTTTTCAGTAATTTTCATGGTCACATAGAATTACTCTTTTTCTGACTCCCTGCAAGGCCAAGTTTTCTTGCATGATGTCCCCATTTTAGAAACATAGAACCATTTATAAAAGCACTATCAAGCCAAGCTATAGAAAGGTGCGTTCCTTATTTTGAATATCAAAAATGTCCCGGGCTGCACTGCATACTGCTTGTACACAGAGTTCACTCAAAATAATTCTCACTATGTTCTAGAGACCAATATGACTAATGTAGTAAAGGCTGTCTTTCATGAGAGGATGTACATAATTCTCAGGAATGCTGACTTCTACGATATCAGTAAGAACCAATGACTCTTAAAGCTATCTTTAAGGCCTAAAACCTCCTCTGTAAAAACAATGTGTTCTATAGCCCCCAAATCTAATTACCAGAAAGAAACAACTTCAGATTACCAGAAACCCACTGTTACTGGTCTGAATATTTGTGTCTCCCCCAAATTCATTTGAAATCCTAATCCCCCAGGTATTAAGAGGTTGAAGTTTTAGGAAGTTTAGGTCATAAAGTTTTGCCCTTCTGAGTGGGATTAATGCCCTTATAAAAGAGACCCCAGAGAGCTACATAGGCCCTTTCATCATGGAAGGACACACATTGAAGACACCATCTATGAATCAGAAAATGGACCCTTACCAGACACCAAATTTGCTCTCACCTTGATCTTGGACTTCCCAAACTCCAGAACTGTGAGAAATACATTTCTGTTGTTTATAGACTACACAGATTATGGGGTTTTTTATAGCAGCCCACATGATGTAAGACACTCACCTCTCTCTAAGACCCCATTCTTCTACCAGGTTGAAGTCTGTATAGTATATGTGCATTGGACTGTCAATATATTTCTTACCCCATAGCCAACAATACCATGAACTATAAGGCAACTCATTCAGAGGTAGGGATGAAAATGAGAATCAGACATAATGTAACAAATATTATCAATATTTTTTCATGAGGGTTAAGGGCACTTTTTTAATCTAAGAAAATTATCAGTCATCTCTAGAATTATTTTTGTTTTACATGGATTTTATATATGTGATATTCTGAATCAATTTATGTTTATATGTGGTACAGGTAGAAAACTTACAGGATCACTTTTTAAAAAATTAACAGATAATTAATATCATCTCAACGTTAACATTAATTTCTTATATTCTAATTATTTTTTAAAGCACATGATAATTCTCTTAAAGATCAAAATATTTAAAACTCAGACAAGGCCAGGTGTGGTGGCTCATGCTGTAATCCTAGCACTCTGATAGGCCAAGGCAGGTGGATTGCTTGAGCTTCGGAGTTCAAAACCAGCCTGAGCAAGAGCGAGACCCCATCTCAAAAAAATAGCTGGGCGTTTGGTGGGTACCTGTAGTCCCAGCTACTTGGGAGGCTGAGGCAAGAGGATTACTTGAGCCCAGGAGTTTGAAGTTGTTGTGAGCTGTGACACCAGGGCATTCTACCAAGACCGACAAAATGAGACTCTGTCTCAAAAAAAAAAGAAAAGAAAAAGTACAATCTGTAATAAGATTCAATAACTTTGCTCTTTTTGCACGGAAACTAGTGAATGAATAGCTCCAAAGCAAGAAATACAAAGAGCCAAGTTCAGTGACCTGGAAAGCAAATTAAAATTCAACTGGGCAGATCAAAGATTTGGGAGCCCAACATTATGAGGTCGACAATAGGCCAAAGGCAGCTATCTAGGTAGTCCAGGGGTGAAGCAGGGTAAGCCATTTTATTCAGTTACTCCACAGTGATTTCACACTGACTATCAAGCAAGGTACTGTGGTAGGTGCTGCAATAGAGTGGTAAACAAGATATCCCTGCACTCCTTGCGCTTATATTCCAGTCCAAGAAGCAAATATGTGATTATAGTTGATATAAGTCTATAAGAAAGGGACATACAGAATTGACAGAGTATTTTCCTGATGATTGAGCCCATGTTTGGAGAATCTTGGAAGCAATCCACCTGACCTTAGTTCTCTGATGAAAGGTTTCTTTTGGAAGGACATCCAAGTTCCTTACTGGGACTAAAAGTCCCTAAGTGACCTGGCTTCTCTTCTTCTTCATTCTTTTCGCTCTGGTTTTCTTTTGGTTTCTCTAACACATCATGCTCCTTTTGTCCTGGAGGCCTTTTAACATGCTATTCTCTCAACCTGGAGCTTTCCCCCCCGCACCACTCTCTTCTGTCATCCTCATTGTTCTGATCTTTTCTTAAGCATCAGAGTTTAGGTGAAAGAACAGAGGTGAGATCAAGGGACAAGAGGATGGAGCCCTCCAGAGTCTTTTGCCATGGGCAATGCCATTCTTGCAGACAGTGACAACTATGCCCCTCACCCATGGGCTTCTGGAATTCTTCAACAACTTTATTGAGGTACCTTCATTCTCCAGAAGTCCTTCTAGGCAGCATTTCTTTTCTTTATGCTTTTCTTCCACTCCCAATATTACCCTCATCCCCCAGAAATAAGCATTGTCTTGAATTTTGTATTAACATTTTTTAAAGTTTTGCTTTATAGCTTTAACACATACGTGTGTATCAAAATATATTAGTTTTGTGAAATGTATTAACTATGTATGTATTTTTCTGTGGCTTGCCTGTCTTTTTCATATATTATGCTTTCTACATTACTCCATATATTTTTAAAT
Organism: Perodicticus potto; assembly: GCA_963574655.1. NCBI lineage: Eukaryota > Metazoa > Chordata > Mammalia > Primates > Lorisidae > Perodicticus > Perodicticus potto. Next base: position 3,581 of record CAUYRH010158066.1, on the reverse strand, counting down.
TATTCCATACAAATATATGTATATGTAATTCACACACGGATATACCTCTATTTATTTAGCTATTCTCCTATACTGTAATAGTTTTAAACTTTTTCTTTTCATTTTTTTGTTTGTTTGTTTCTTTCTTTAGATGGAGTCTCATTTTGTCACCCTCAGTAGAGTGCCGTGGCATCACAGCTCACAACAACCTCAAACTCTTGGGCTTAAGTGTTTCTCTTGCCTCAGCCTCCCAAGTAGCTGGGACTACAGGCACCCGCCAAAGCACCTGGCTATTTTTTAGAGATGAGGTTTCACTCTGGCTCAGGCTGGTCTTAAACTCCTGAGCTCAGGCAATCCACCCTCCTTGGCTTCCCAGAGTGCTAAGATTACAGGCATGAGCCACCACGCCCGGCCCGCTTTTTGTTTTTAAGATTTTCATCTATCTAGAATTGATGTTGTGTGTAGTGTGAAATGAGAATTTAATCTCTTTCCTTTTTTAAATATAAATAGTCAACTGTTCATACAAGTACCTATCTTCCCCTCCACCCCACCCTCTGCAGATCTGCAGCAGCATCCCTGTGATATGTCACTGCTCCCTGTACGCATCAATGTTTCTATTCTCTCTTCTACTTCACTGGCGTATTTGCCTTCTCTGTGGCACATCAACTAAATTACTCTGTGTGACACATATGAATGACCCTTTCCCCCTGGTTTTTTCGTGGCTCTTCCATTTAAATATTAGACTCAGCTTGTCAAGTTCCATTATTAAAAACAAAAACCTGTTATTAGAAATTACCTCTTGCCGCCAAATTCTGCCTTATATATCTGCGGTTAGATGAATCTTGGGTGGGAATTTCTGACTGTCCCCCTAACAGTGAGATAATTTTACTTAATTCTCTTGGAATTTTACAACTAAGGCAGCTTCCTGAGCTGGGCACAGTGGCTGACGCCTGTAATCCTAGCACTCTGGGAAGCTGAGGTGGGCGGATCCCTTGAACTCAGGAGTTGGAGACTAGCCTGAGCAAGAGTGAGACTGTCTCACTCCTGGAGCGGAAGAACAAAAAAACTAAAAAATAAATAAATAAAACCAGAAAAATTAGCCGGTGTTGTGGCAGGCACTTCTAGTCCCAGATACTAGGGAAGTCGAGGCAGAAGGATTGCTTGAGCCCAGGAATTTAAGGTTGCTGTGAGCCAGGACATACCAAAAAAAAAGCTTCCTGACTCCCCTAAAGGGATAAAGAGTAATTCCATTATTACATTATCCATCCTTACTCCACATCTTTGTTCCCTGTGGATGAGTGGCACTATTAAACCCACAAAGGGGGGGTGGTTTGAATGTGGGAGGATGTCTTGTTGCTGACTACACAATTCAATGAGAATTGTCAAGGAAAAAAGGATTTACTGCAGGAGACACATCCGCTGGGAGAGGAAAGCACAAACTACCTCAAATCTGCCTCCTCAACCAACATGGTCAGGGGTGTTTTATGGAGGTGATGTGAATAATGCATGAGGGGAGTGAACATCATTACATGCTTAGGGTGGAGTGCAGGGCACACAAGTACAGTGAGAACTCATGCTAGTACATACATCCCATGAACAAAAAATAGTAGGTAAGTCCCTCCAGCGTGGGGATTTTAGTATTATAATGAGCTAGGGGTTAATATTGGTCATTCTTCAGCCTTGTGCACAGACTCTGTGGGTCCTTGGGCACAATCTGCACTGGTGTATCTCTTATCTTGTCTTTTCTGGACAAATAAGTAGTGTAAGGCTCTGTAGTTATCTCATGGTTGCAAGGAGGTTCCCCAGTTCCTGGGAAAGAAACTCAAAAGGGAACACATCAGTGGTGCAACAGAAAGTTACAAAGTTCTGATCAGCAAATCTGACTGGCCTGGAAACTTGAAACATGAGAACTACAAAAACAATTTATTTAAAAGCCCTTGGTCAGCTTTTTTGAAGCCTATGGACAAAAGCATCTAATGCCAGACCTCTTATGGTTTAATTTAAGGCATTTACTTCCTATGAAAGAAGGTTCAATGAAGTAGGTAAGGCTTCAGGCCTTTTCCAGCCATTCTCTCATCCCTATAAGCTGCCTGCACCATCAGTGGGGCTTTCTCTTGTCTCTTGCCCTGCCCCAATCTTTGTCATCAGCCTTCAGGCAAAGCCCATGGAGTTTGCAGGTGAGTACAGACTGTCATTTGTCATGTGTGTCAGCATTTCCAGACTCACATTCTAGCATAAACTTGGCCTGTGGTACTTTTTTACAACTTTAGCTAATTCCTGTTCATTTGTGTTGTGACCAGCATTGTGTTTTTTCCTCCCATGCTCTTCCATAGGTGAGACTGTCTTGATGTTCAGTCTTTCCTTGGTTGCCTAATTACTTTGGATTTCAGGTTAGTTGGTTATTCTGTGACCTTAGTTCTCTGATGGGCTAAGGAAAAATGATGATTTTAGCTATTTTTGGTTTATTTTATTTTTTTCTTGTTAGGGTCTTTCTGCATTTAAAGCAAAAGCCAAAATCTTAATTGTCTTTTGCATAATTCTATTTGTCAAATTTGCTAAATTCTTTTAATAATTCCAGTACTTTTCCTACATATTCTTGTTGGGTTGTCTGAGTGGAGATAAATATTTTTCTAAATAAATAATCGTATTACCTGCAAATACAATTGGCCCTTAGACAACATGTGTTTGAACTATGTAGGTCCACTTTCCACTTATATTCTGATTTTCTTTGGCCTCTGCCAACCCTGAGATAACAGGAGCAGTCCTTCCTCTTCCTCTTCTTCCTCCTCAGTCTGTTCAACATGAAGACGAGAATGAAGATTTTTATGATGATCCACTTCCACTTAAGGAATAGCAAATATTTTTTCTCTGCCTTAGGATTTTCTTAATAACATTTGCTTTTCTCTAGCTTACTTTATTATAAGAATACGATATATACTACATATAACATACAAAACATATGTTAATGGGTTGTTTATATTATTAGTAAGATTCTGGTCAACAGTAGGTAGTTAAATTTGGGAAACTTAAAAGTTATATGTGGATTTTCAACTGTATATAAGATTTGGCATTATCTTCATTATCTCGTTTTTTGAAATTATCTTTTATTTTTTATTTTATTTATTTACTTTTTTTTTTTTTTTTTTTTTTGCAGTTTTTGGCCCAGGGCCGGGTTTGAACCCACCACCCCCGATATATGGGGCTAGCGCCCTGCTCCTTTGAGCCAGGCACTGCCCAGGGTTGCGAACTTCTTATCCCCCATGTTATTCAAGGGTCAACTATAATTTGTTTTGTTTCTTCCTTAACATTTCTTAGAATAGTATGGCTTTTTCCTGTTACAGTGTCTCTTCCTGGCTATTCTTGACTTTTAAAAAAGCATTTTAAGGCTCAGCGCCTGTGGCTCAATGGGCTAAGGCACCAGCCATGTACACCTGAGCTGGCGGGTTCAAATCCAGCGCAGGCCCACCAAACAACAATGACGGCTGCAACCAAAAAATGGCCGGGCGTTGTGGTGGGTGCCTGTAGTCCCAGCTACTTGGGAGGCAGAGGCAAGAGACTCACTTGAGCCCAGGAATTGGAGGTTGCTGTGAGCTGTGATGCCA